>QNGE01000395.1:121982-133656 GCA_008508345.1 Paragonimus westermani
GAATACCTGTCCGTTGTCGAGCGTAACGCATACGTTAGAGGCTTATGGTCTGTGAATACGATAAAGTCCCTGCCTTCAAGGACATGTCGAAAATGGCGGATGCCGAGATATACCGCTAACAGCTCCTTCCCAAAAGCACTATACCGCGACTCAGTAGGTTGTAACCGTTTAGAGAAAAAGGCTAGCGGGCACCGGAGCAGAAACGTTCGAGTGCGCGGGTGGTCTGCCGGTAACCATACTCGTTCAAACAAATGTTTAAGCGCATACAAAATGTAGGGGAAGGGAGAGAGTACAAATGCTATCTGTAACTTCAACGCAGTTAGCCATAAACAAATAGGGTCGCTACAACATCATTTTGTGCTGTGCTGTGAACAGACATGGCGTTCTACATGATATTGAAGGGAACGAAGAAACTGACATATGCTTCGGCCAAAAATTGGAGAGCGCTCAGCGGTTTTACCGTCCAGGCTGCCGGGAATGAGTACAAATTTGCTGTTGAACATCTGGAGAGTGTGAAAGACGAAATAGGCAGACCTGATCGCACTGACTCACCTTGATAATTAAACAGTCTCGTACCAGTTGGTAATGTCTCGACACACCATCAAGGATAACGTGGTGCGCGTGCTGAGGACGATAAGGATTAGCGCAGACTGAGTACAGTTATCTAAGAAGTTAGCCTGGGTGGTTCAAAGGAGACTTCAGCATTTTCCGTTTTTCACGCAAAATTGGAGCCCCACTGTTGTAACTCTTGACTCAGTACGCTGGTTCGTCCACGATGTAATAAGATTGATAGGAAATCGGGCTCTGTTCCTTGATGTCATTAACACGGCAATCTTGGTCCCGAAAATACGCGGCGGTCCCCGCTAATTGCACCCAAGACAAACCAAAAGACGGGCGTGAAAAGCAACTTTGTTCGGCCCCGAAACGTGTGCGACAAGGAGAAAAATTGCATGGTATTCATAGGGTGCATAGTGACCTACTAACATTCTCGAAGCAGAAAACCGAAGGACAGATATCGAAAAAGGTAGTTAAGGTCACTAAGCCAGCAATGGGCGTAGCGGAATAAAGGTCAGACAGGTAAAAACTAGTGGTCACCTCTCGAATGTTCACGACATTTCCGCTTATTATGATTGGATAGGATGGTCATCTCAAGGAAGGAGGCGGTTTTGGACGGAAAAAATGGGTTCCTCTGACACCCACTTCAACAAACTAGGACTAATCCAAAGTTGCATCTTACCGGGGATGCAGAACGGAAGCCTCATAATGGGTCTTCTGCTTCAGACAGGCTTGCTTTCGAGGTAGTGTCTCGAAATCTGCAACGTTGACATTGCTAGCTCACATCAGCTCCAGCGATTCACCGTGGAAGTTACACTGGATTTTTTCGCTGATTCCGACATAGACCGGAAACTCAATCGCAACGCTAAGCCCGGTTTCGCGATCCTGCCCATTTCTCCTAGACTGCCACTCAGGAAAACTACTTGACACTGACAGAGACCTGTGTGAAATGTTCGAATGGTTTGCTTGCAGGAGATGGGTACAAGGGATTCTGGTGAGTGCTTGTCGAACAATTTCTGATTAGAACCTTGAGCTACAAAAATGGAACGAAATGTGTGAACTGCAGTCTGATGGTTGACGGTAGGTTGATATCATTGCAGATAGTCTCAACTCGATGCTCTTTTTCTACATTCGGATTAATCCAGTCTCTCGGTTTTGTTGTCTTCAATCGTGATCATTCTGTCGGTGCACGTGAACCAACTTGTAGCATTGAGCTCCAGCCTGCCAGCAGTCTTAGTCCAGGGATGGGGAGATTTGATGGTTCAACGCAGACATCTGCAGATGAGTCCATTCGGCCCGTGAAACTTTCGGCCAGGAGAGTTCCGATCGTCTTGAGTGGAAAACGTCCAGTAGAACTCAACCATTTACAAGCCATGGTGTTCATAGAGAGTTCGGGTAACCAACCGATTCTGTTAGTCACGTGGTAGCCGTGATCAAGCCCTTCGACTAGTTATGTGCACACAAAGATCCGAATCTGCTAATGCAGGGAAACGGAGAGCGTCACCCAGCCTAGACGACATAATTCCAGACCTCGGTAATTCCAGATATTTTACCAGAGTTGTTGTCATCTGTTTTTTGGTGCCTACCGCCAGATAAATAGTTGATCTATCGGGAGGCCTTTGGAAAGCCGCCAGGACGTTCCCATTGGTTGTGTCTGCAATTTGGATTGAAGGCCTCCGGTGAGATTTTTCAAAAAGGACAGATATGGTGACTGTATTTGCATCGCAGATGATGAGTTGGCACAAACTCAGGGGAACCACAAACCTTCACTTATTACTACAAGGATACACACGGGAAAATCTCAACCTTAAACTTTGAGAGGTTTAATTGTTTACAGCTGCGTTCATCTACCAGAATAATGTGTTAACCTTGGAAGGCACCGGGCGAATCTATAGAAAGTATAAATGTCATCAGTGAGTGCCGTTAGAGCAGTCTGTTAGCTAAACGGAACGGTTGACTAGTTATTTCTGTCGCAGACTACCTGAACTCATGACACCCGTCCGATAGCCAGTACACAAAAGGTTGAATTGGAGCTGTTTAAAGGACTGCGGGGATGACTTTAGCAAATGACAACTTACGATAACAGTCGTTTTGGTTTATTCAGAGCCCGGACTAGCACAGAAGGTGCAACACAACAAAAGCCAAAACAGTTTAGGCGCTGTGCTTAGTTCCTCAGAAACATCCAAATTTCTGTAGCTAAAAGATGTCGGAGATCAGCCAGTAACACAGCTTGATGGGGAGGGAAATGCTAATAGTGCTGCACACAGTGGAACATTTGGACGGTCAAATGAAGGGAGTTCCTAAAAACACGAAGGGTTAATGTCGTTCAACAACTGGTGGTTATCTGCGGCTGCGACAGGTTTAACAACATACCGTAGTTTGTTACACGAATTCCCTCACTTAACGGGATGGAAGGAAGGTATGCTGGAAATGAGGACACTTTTCAACTCGATGCCAATCCAGATCTACCATGCTCATTTAGCTGTAAACATTCCACCAGCAGAGCGTTCAGCATTCTGTTCTCAGCAGTCATGCCGATTCGAACGAATAATGCGACTCCGTTTGTTCTCCTTTCAAAATGACCGGGAAATTTTTTACCATCCATGTGTACTTGTGATTGAGCGTCTAGGTATAGTTAATTAGCCATTTTTATTGCTTACTAACCAGCGCCGTGGTCACCACGCCGATCTTACAACCACGAGGACAAGAGTGAAGCTGTCCGTCCGGTGGAGGATATTTGCTTCTGACGCGCTCTAACAAGAGCAAACCTTGAGTCTAGTGCTTCCTTTTAAGATTGTCTAACCGAAACGCCTATCTGTACTCGGAATCTAAGAGTGTCGACGGTGTCCAACTCACAACTGGTACGTCGAGCAAAATGAGTCACGACGTATTGAGTTCCACCACATCCTCAAGGCACGGAGCCTGACAGCAGAAGGAACCTAAGATGGTGCACGAGACAGCAGGATAGGGCCGAAGAACGCAATGGACTTATTTCAACGTAAGATAGCTTCAGATAATGGTGTACAACTCACATGCCTGGAGTCCCAACAGTTTGCTGGGAAATGATGATTTATAGATCGGCTTACTATTCCATCAAAGGAAGAGTAGAGATGGCCGTGAAAGAAGCTAAGAACATTCTGCTCAGTACTAGAAAAAGATCCGTATTCCATGTCACTAAAGAGGGATAACATGTGAACAGGGGGCAGGGATCGGGGTCAAATGCGAAAGTTGTTCAGTCGTTGAACTGCAATCTCATAAGTGACAACGAATTGCGCTAAAATCAAACGATAAATTGGGAGAACAATGACCTTAACACCTGCCGGGTTGGGAGTGACTTTACGACCGAATCATTATTAGAACTCGAAATAGAACAGTCGCGCGCTCAATGTATACCAGGAACAAATTGGGTTTTGGCAGAAAGGTTTAGTAACGAGGCCTCTTGGAGAACGATCGCGTGGAATCAGAATCAAAAATAAATCTGGCCACAAAAACCGTGCCATCTGTGACGAAATTAAAGAATGACATATATAGGGATCAGAACAGCCAGCAGAATCAAACTACAACCAAAGCGTTGGCAACGACTTGCAGTAACAAACGTTACGTGCTTTAACCTGTGCAGTAACGGCGCATAAGGGGACCTAATGGTAGCCGCCCATGCCGCTTTGGCGGATCGAAGGATCACCGATAGGTACGGTAGGTGCTAATTTAACCAATTCCTCTAACAACCAGTTCACTCCGGTTGGTACAAGTTGGCCCGACACACTTGGAACGAACGCTCTCAGTTAGGCAACCTCATATATATAGACCTGTATTTCCCAGACAAATCTGAACCCTAGACATGTAGCACGATGACACGCTAACTATGCGAATCATCCGATCGACGGAGGAATCGTAGTAGAGGAGAGCGTCTTCTGAAATCATTGGCATTGTGATGGTGACTGCTCACACCTCATGGCGGGTGGACGTTTCCCCAATCTAGGTTTTTTCATAAATGGAGACATCTATGCAGACCGTAGATTTTGAACTGAACTTGCATTGACCGGCCTCGGTTCGAATTTGGTGAGCTATTCCGCAAGCACCCTAATCCTCCGACAGGTCGTTGAAGGTTTCATGGAATGTCCCTTAGAGTGACCCTAATAATTAATGGAACCTTGGTTTCATGTCCCTGCAGTATCATAATGATCTACGACATACTTACACACTTGTTTAGACTATAGTACCTTTATTTTTCAGCTGTTTG
The DNA here is from genome assembly GCA_008508345.1 of Paragonimus westermani. Lineage (NCBI taxonomy): Eukaryota > Metazoa > Platyhelminthes > Trematoda > Plagiorchiida > Troglotrematidae > Paragonimus > Paragonimus westermani. The sequence continues at coordinate 126,778 of QNGE01000395.1, forward strand.
AAGCAAAGCGAGAGGCTTAAGAATACAGGTAGCCTGTCACATCAGTTTTCCCATCGAGGTAGTGTGCGAACAGTCAACCACTGGAAGTTAAACTCATTCAGTCCGTACCATCCACGGCTACACATGGTTGACCTTGAAACATTGTGTTTCACGTGATGGATTGGCTTCAACCACGTTCAAGATCGTGCTAGATGCGAAGGCATGATACGATACTACATAGCGAATGCAAGAGGTGGACAAAGTCAGAGTATACCGTCTGTTTTCCATGTTCCTATGATGGGGACATTTTCTGGCTGTCAGTATAAAATAAATGTAAATACCAAATTGTATTGAAGAGACGTGTAATTAGTGACCTGTCGCAAACTGATTGATCCTTACCGCGAGTTGCACACGGAAAAGCTTCTGTTGTGTTTTGGTTGTTACAATGCATGCCATACTGAGTCATAAAAAATGTGGTGCCGCTGAGTGAGTACAGGTGGTAATATATAATCATCAATGTCGTAAACCGTTTCGTTAATTATTGACAATCTTCGTAAACAAACGGCAAGAATAGCTCGCAGATGAATTAGTCTGCTGATTCCAACATCTGCCGCTGGAACAATAGGATGTGCGATCGAAGTGAATCAAAGACGCATGTCGATTACATGTTAGTGCACGTGATTCTTTTTGGCCACTCCACTAAAGTTGGCTTCAAAAAATGCTGCCTTGTAATACCAACAGAAGTAGATCGCATCTGCATTGCTAAGTCACTTCGATCGGACAGCTTCATCACCTAGACGATGCTACACAATAGGAACTACACGCTTTAGCAGCAATCACCTCTTCGTGTGAACACAACAGAGCCGAAAGTGACTGCGTGTGATTTCACGGGGACAGATGTTTCGAACACAATTTTTCACCTTCAAATATGTACCTCTTGGCAGGTGCTTCTCAACATTAGTAGTTTTTGATAATGCTACCGTATAATAATCATCGGTGGAGTAGCAAATATGTTAGGACATAAGACTCGATGAAGACAACTACAGGCCTCAATTTTAGATAAGAAAACCAGCTATCTTTAACCAACAAGTCGTTTAATAAAGCATAATCTGTACTGTCCGAATTGTCCATTCCCAAGCCATGCGCACTCGCGTTTCTACCCGTACCCAGTGTGCACCTCTGTGTGGTTTGTGTGCGGTTGGCGATTTTGATCGTTTTTGGTGGTCATTTCTCGTCCGCCGACAGGATTTCGTTGAGCGACATCTCGTCCGGGCGCCCGTTTTCTGCAATCCACTTCGCTATGGGTTTTTTGGGCGTACCTTATTGCTGCGCCAAGGTATTCCATCGAGTGTGGGGATAATCGCGCCTCCAATTTGGTTAGCTCTAAAATTATGACGATCGATCACGTACACACGGCTCGTCAGCATGCCAATCACATGGACAGACCGCCTTATTCTTTCCTTTTGTAACTGACAGTTGTTTACTGTGTGAGGCCCACATTATTATTTGTCCAGCTGATCTTGCGCTTTTAACCATCCAATGTACAGTGTGCGTACGCCAATCGTCCGATAAAATAGAATATCAAGGTCATCTTTTTCTTCCGAACTGGTCGTCGGAGGCGCATGGGATGCGCGTACAGTACGCAGGATGCAATAACACGAAACGGCCAAAGTTATTTTGGGGAGGTCAAATCCAAAGTGGCTAATCGAAACAGACCGTGTAAACCGCCCGCCGAAACAAGGTTTGGGTTTTTTACGTCCATTGTATGTACCAGAATAGTTAGGCTAATTAGCGGTCTCGCCGAATGGGGACCTATACACTAACACACTTTTCAGCCTCACCTAATCGGTCATTTCATGCACTGACGACTCTTTTTCACCTGTTTACTTCTTTACGATTAACATCTTCAATAATGGAGCAGCAAGATACCCATCTCCTGACTGTGACCTCCACACGTCGCCCCGCCAATGTGTTGAGTAACCCATCTCAGACATACTGACAGCTTGTCAGCCAGTCTCTACACGAGGAAGTGTGTACCTGTAGCCAAAAGTGACTCAACGTGATTATTGTATTTGTCCTGGAGCACTATATACCTCAAGTGGTGGATCTTCAATCAATAAGATACTGTACTAAGGAGTAAAAGAAGCCAGTCTTCCAATATCACACAGACTCCCGAAAGTGTACAACTGATGGCAAAAATCGACACAGAAAGGAGCAAACAATATCAACACCCATTGTTTATTAGTTAACTAGATTTTTACATACGTTATGCAAACACTGTGTAGACAACCATAAACAATCGACACGAATAATTGCACAAATGAAGCCAATCTGCTTGGTCAACTATAACACACCCTTCACCAATCCTGTGTGCATCCAGCGAAGCTGTTTCCATGGCTTCATCTGAATGCGCTCATGCTTGTAGCTGCACCAAATTCGTAATACAGAACAGAGCGTGGACAGACATTCACCGATCATTCAATGCAGGCAAGTAGTATGTGATAACTCGAACATTCGAGGGTATCAAGCGTGGCATACAAACGATGATAAATTTGTGAGCAGCATTCTATTTAACATTTGATTGCTGCTATGTGAATACCATTTACGTCTGCTTTCCATTTACATGAGAACCTCCGACTATCTAAGTAGTCAGCTATTAGGAGTGTATGTGAACCAACTCCAGAGTGAGCTAACTGTATACGTAGAGGCACATGGAGATACAACTATCTAGGTACCTGGTAATTCGAAAGTAACAAAACCCGACAAGTGGGCAATCCTTACAAGCCAACGGATGAGCTTGTTTTTACCGTCAAAATGTCACCTCTTCTAAACTGATATAGGCAATTGGAGAAGAAATAAAGAGCTGCCCAAAATAAATCATTGGTTTACAGTTAATCGTGATGCAAAACACTTCGGAAACACAGAGACTCTTGAGAAAATAATTTACACATCGAGCCAGAGACATCACTCCAAACTTCAGCAGTGGGCACCGAGCTGAGTTACAGCGTCAGCTTGTATGCATGTCCGGCGCCGTTGTGTATGCGCGTAGGACGGGGCTCAGTAAGTGCCCATTCGTACCAGACGTGGCGCGAATCGACCACACGCCACAGATGAACCGTGACCGATTCACCCGCACGCACATAAACTGGGTGGTCCAAAGGGAAGGCCATGGGGAACCAGGAGACCATTTGTGGACTGTGCCGCTGTGGATGAGTACCTGGCGGAGAAGTAGAAAAGAGTTCAGCGTCGGTAAGAACACCACTGATTGTGTAGAAGTAGGCGAAAAACCAATGTTATTGTATGGAAAGTTTCACAGAGGTAAAACAGATAGCAGGATTCACAACACGGATATGGTGGATAATGAAACGAACTGACACTGCTTCTTGTTTTGAAGAAAGCATCTATGTCCATAACACTGAAGCCAGGAAATATAACTAGGGTCACACATGCGCAAGCGGCTTATCAAAATCAGATTTTCTGAAACGTGCTAAGCCATGACCATGCAGACTAAAATTTCCTCTTGCATACCGGGACCGCGGTTGCTGTGCGATTTCTGTAGTGTCGCGAATAATTTGAACACAATCCGGGCATACTATTAGCTTGAAATACTACGAAGACAAAGCCTGCAAATCCTATTACTGGCGTGCACAATTTTTGTAAATTCAGATACCACCTGTTTGGTTATCAGCATAAACCAATTTAGCACAGCTAAACAGTTTCCAAACACGGAAATTTGGAAAGAATATTGTGATAGGTATGCACGGCACAAGGACGCAGACGCCGGCGGGGAAGAGATGGCGGAAACTAATGATTTGAGAAGGAAATGCCGAATGATAAAGATTAGAAAGCGTTTAACATACTTCAGGTTTTGAGGAATCGGTATCTGTGTCAGATGTAACATTAAACACATTCAGATGAACACTGAAATTGACAAAATGCACTATTCCCTTGTACTTCATCACCTACTTGACGACATTGAGGCATCTTGAGCACACGTCCCTAGGTAACCCATAAATATGGTATTACTGTATGTCCAGGTGCCAACTCTGAGAGCTGGTTTTAAGTCAGCCTGCAGAGGTAGGAATCGCGGAAGCAACTTAGAGAGGGGTGTGAGGCTTGCTGGATACGACGCGTTAACAAAGTGGAACAGATTGCTACTACAGGGAACTCCGGAAAGTTTTACCATCTCATATAAGTGACAAGATGCCTGCTTGCCACTCAGATGAGGTGGAAAAGCTCTTGGGAGTTTCCAGTGGTAGTAACCTGTCCCATATCGGTAGCATGTAGCTTCGAACATCGACACCACTTCAATATGATGGCCGGCAAATCATCGATGTTTAATTTATATCCAATGTCGGCTAATAACAACGGAAAACTAGAACTTGCAGAGAGGCTTACTCAGCATCACGTCACCGAACAGTTTAGCCTCGAAGTAGCCAGCCAGACCATGAACGACGGCGTCGTGTTCCATTAGGAAACTGCATGTGGTTGAACGAGAATTTGATTGCTTCGGATCTGACCAGAGAATGGAACAAAGAACATCGCAGTTTAATGAGCGACCACCTAAGTGTCGTCAGACTGAACGGTTCGTTGAGAATAAATCAACGCAGATTCAAAAAAGCCTACTCGGTCAGCAGATGTGTGTGTGACAAAGGTGTCTGTCTGTCGGTAAGCATCAGTGTCCTAACCTGGCTTGAGCAGTTTAACAATATGGAAAAAATCTAACCCGTCGTTCTGGTATTAAGACCAGCTGTCTGAATAATCGTTACAGGAATCAGCCCCATTATTGAAGGTGTACAGATCTGAGTAGCCACACCGGACGATGGAAAAAGTGCAAAGTGGAGTTCATGAAAATGTGAAAAATGCAGGGGACGATAGAAAACTTGAGAGGAAGCTTAGTTGGGACAATTAACCTTGTTAAACAAAACACTGAGATTTACGCGTACCTATAAGAAAAACACGGAAATTCATGTTCAAAAGTGGGACCGAGCACGCAGTGCTTTTGACGAAGTAGTTTATTTCACAGACGCAAACAAGGAGACACATCGAGCAAGTTTTACGAATGTACTTTTTCGCCATATTTGACAAAATTCGTCAGGAGTGTAATAAAGCCAACTTGCGTTACATGCACATCGGTCAGTTCATTGCCAAAGCTCTCCTCACATATGTCGCAGCTCTAATGTCCTGATAACGTGGGTTCCATCAGAGAGACAATTTAAGGGTTAATTGCCTAGTTTTTACGCCACGAAAGGTTTGCTGCTAAGAGATCGAGAAAATCACCCATAGACCAGGTAGTGTCGAGCTGGTCAAACCACGGTAATCGAGAGGTCTATGAGCACACACGTTTTACAAACACCAACATCCAGTTTTGTTTGTAGCCTATAACCGATCAGACACAGTGAACCCAAACCCGACCATTACTCACAAGCTAAAGCGGTTTGGCGTTCAGAGATGATAGTTAAGTCGTGCCTAATGTGAGGCCAACGACGCATTAGTCAACACGATCGCCCCATGAAAACGTGGCCGGAGTTTTAGTCTCAGCCATGGTAAGGATATGCACTACTGACAAGCTACAATAGGAGGGAAACCCGAGTCTAGTGGTTCTTTTCGAAAGGGGCTGACTGGAAAGTCTATGGGAATGCGACAGCTGCGATCAATTATGAGTGATGTTCAACCCACATGGAAAATCAAATCCTCTACCATTCATCAGTAAGTTTTATTTAGCTTTCGGGATCAGTGGGACTTCTGTATTGTCTTACTCATCTGAATGTCTCGCCAACATGAGAAAATCTGAGGAGCAACAACTGACCTATGGGAACATACTGAGGAAATGTCGGAAGGATGCCAACAATACGTAATTGACAAAAAGCCCATGCAGCACAATCACGGAAGCACCGGTAAAACATATACGTGAATAATCGCTGACTGTTCAACTCAACGCTTTCCTCCGCTGCTAGAGGAAATGCAATTTTTTATCAGTTCCCTTAGGTGTTATTCAGGAAAAAAAGCTCTCAAACGATAAATGTATAACCGCGTAGGTAAACAGCAAAATGAGCGAGAAGGATGATCAGAACGATAGACTCGGTTGGCTTTACTTTCTGACGTGTTTACCAGGTTTACACAAGGAAAATGGTGATAGGCGGAAAAAGCAGACTCGATCCAAGCCGATGTTACACAAATACATACCTGGTTTCGGGTGTCGAAAGGTGAAGACTTCCTTTGGTTCGGCTAGCACCTTACAGTTTAAAAGTCTCACCACATAAGGAGTTTCTTGTGCCGAACTGATCTGTAACAGAACAAAGCATGAATTAATCGGTAGAGGGCGGTGAACAAAAATTGGAGCAATTATGGATAGATAACGAAACACAGAGTAGATCTCGCATAAGAAAGTCACCAAAGTAAACCGGCTAACACAGAACTATCTCTGAAGAAAAGGCGCTCTTTTTCAAAGAATAGTCTGATGAGATGTGTTGTATTTCCATTAGGAGTCCTATGAAAATAAAGGACACAAGTCACACAGGAGGAACATTTCACGGCTTGAAATGGGTGCAGTCCGATTCGGTAAGAACCGGCACGATAATATTGTCACATCGAAGTAAACGAGGAGCACTGATGTCCTAACCGTTATCCTAAAGAACAATGTCCGTATCAGTCAAAAAGGATAATTATAGAAAACAGTTACGTTTCCAGAAAATGCATTTTTTTTACTATTTCTACGAATCTCGACCTATACTGCTACCTTGATGAGGTGGTCCGGCTTGTGTACTGTTTTGATCCGGCGGGCTATGCTGACTAGGACTCCGGTCCTTCCAGGTGCAACCTTGTCAGACAGGCCAAAGGGGAGCAGTCAGACGAAAAGCAGTTACACTCATAGGATTGTATGTCGCACTGCTGACCGCG
>QNGE01000395.1:147219-167920 GCA_008508345.1 Paragonimus westermani
TTGGGGGTTGGAAGATGGTTGGCATCTCTTCCTGAAAAACGTACCAGTTCTGGTACACCGCCACCCACCCGTTGCCCTGCGGTACAGGCTATTGAGCCAAAGGCTTTGGTTGAGAACCCTAATCATTCTCCTGTCTAGGTCTGGGCGTCCTGGCAGTATCTCAGCCCACGCACAACCATGAATATTCACAACACAAACAATTCCATACTGCATCGGCTGTCTCGCAGTATAAACCGGGTCGCCCTATCTGCTGCATACAGCAGGGTGGATAGGCGAAAACATGCTACTGCTAACCCCTCCCCCAGTGTCCTATCAAATTTACCTCCCACGCCCCTCTCGACCTCCATTTATGATAATTACTCCACAGGTCCGACAACAGATATAGCTAATCACAGTAACACTTAACCGGTTAGTTACACGTCTTCCCATTCAGCCTTAGGCCTCCTTCGTACCTCGATTAGACCTAGAATGCGAATTAATATGGGTACCTTCCACGTCCGCACCATAAAACAGATAGATCGGCAGGCCCCTCTTACACGAACGTTAGACTCGTTGAATATCGATGTCTGCCGTATCTCGGAGACTAGAATCCAGGACAACAGTCAACGTTTGAAACTAACAAAACCCGCACTGTATACCCGGTACTGGTTATACACTTCGGATGGTTCCATGGCCGCCGTTACGGGTCAGGGTGTAGTCGGTGTAGTCCTCTGTAAGACGGCCGCAGCCGCATTGGTAGATTGGATTCTTGTTGACAGTAGACTTTGTGCTATCCGTTTGGCGGGTTCTGTTAAGGCCAGCGCTCTAGACGCAAGATTTTCATAAATCTATTCATTCTGTCTGCTTGCGCCCCTACTGGCTGTAGTGACGTCGGTGTGACGGACGCACTTCATTTGGATCTGCCGCTCTCCTTCGACCGACACGTGGCTTTGATATAGTCGTTCTGGCCGGAGATATGAATGCCCAGGTCAAGCACCGTGGTGAGGCCGAATCTCGTCTATGTGGCAGATTTGGGATAACGTCACAGCGACCAGATAATGGCGGACGACTGTTGCAGATATGCGCTGAGCATAAGCTATTTTTAGCGAGCACCAGTTTTTATGTACCATGTACGTCAATTTTATACCTGATGCCGGCCTTCTTTGATTCAGGCTTGGTCTCAACTAGACCACATAGCCGTTAGTTATAAGTGACGAGGTTACTTTCAAGACTGCCGTTCTTATTGGAACGCGTACATGGATTCAGATCATTTGTTGGTACTCTGTCGTTTCGTTTTTACCTTTGCTGGGCAACGAACCCACCGAAAGCAACGACTTGCTGTTGAGAAGCTGGGCATACCGTCTGCAGAGCATAAGTAACAAACCAGTCTAGAAAGCTGCCTTAGTAGTTCTCACTCCGAAGATCCTGACAGCTGCTGGACTCAAATCTCACAGGTCATTCGGGAAGCAGGTACTGTAGCATGCGGGGGCATATGGGTTGAACAGACATTTGATCTAGGAAAAATCCCTGGAGTTGTTAGAAGCCAGACTGAACATTCCTCTTGGTAGTTCACATAACGAGTCTAGAAGAGATATGCGTAAGAAACCGAAACACAGTCCAAAGGATGATCGTGGAACTTGGTTAGCGAAAGAAGTTAAGGAAGTGGAAACCGCTTTTGGTTTCAGGAAACCCCGGTAAACTCTTTAGGCTGACCCGTGCCACTGGTCCCAGGCGACTGTTTGTCAGTGAAGCTGTCAGCAAGGCAGATGGCACACTTATCTATAGTGAGTCCAGAAGATTAAGGCTGTAGGCGGAACACTTTGGGAGGCAGTTTGGCTAGCCACCTCCTGCTTCTACTATATTGTCGCTACAAACTTGTGATGTAGCACACTGGTCGGTAGAGTTGGAACCACCCATTGAGAGAGAGGTCCGTGATTACATCTCAGCTCTTAAACGTAATAGGGCTGCTGATCAAGATGATCTTGTGCCAGCACTTTCCACATAAGTGGGGACGTTAGTAGAGGCCTTGATTCAGTTGTTTCAACTTGTGTGGAAGACAGTGACGAAACATCTGTGCTGGCGTCACGCGATAATAGTTCCTATAACCAAGAAAGGTATCAGAGACTCTTGCAAAAACCATAGGTTTGACCTCAGTCATTCCTAGGGTTCGGACATCCATTGTGCTTTCTCGATTCACTGCGGTTCGAGAAGTAAACATTAAGGAAGAGCACACAGGGTTTCACACGGAGCGGGGGTATATAGATCACATTTTACTTTTCGTCAAATTTTGGAGCAGCGTCATGTATATCGCCAGCCAACAATTGTATTTCTCGACTATAAAGGTACGTTCGATTCGGTGGATCGATCTACACTTTTAGAATCGCTCAAACGCAGAGGTGTGCCGACTAAGTATGTGAACATACTGTCGGCACTTTATTCTCATACTTTAGCTCACGTTAGGATTTACAGTGAACTATCTGACAAATTCAGCAGTAGGAAGGGCGTACTTCAAAGCTGTCCACTTCTACCATTTTTTGTTCAACGTCGACGTGGACCCCTACTTGGTGAAAAACTAACTGACATTGGTTATGCCGATGATAAGGTGTTGCTATTTGACAACTTTCAAGCAGTACAAGCAATGTTAGACGCTACTGGAAATAAAAGAGGAACGCGTATCTTTAGGGATAGGGCGGTGTTCACTAATCTACAGAACTTATGGCGACAGAGAGGTATCTCTGTGATGCTTAAGGGTCGCGTGTATCAGACAACGGTGCCCCTACTTTGCACATACTTAGATGGTAAGGTCGTGTATTAAGGATGCCTGTTAGTCGCCTGCCACGCCGAGCACTCTGCTGACGCTGCAGCCGACTGACACTAGGTGTGAGAAGGACAGATGATGAACTGGTGTAGACAAATGAAGTCGTTCGCCAAGGGGTTGGTCACTGTAGATCGGGTTCCTCTCCCGGGCTGGGGCCATTGCGACTCACAGAGTCGTTAGGTGAGATGTCTTCTAATTGGGCCCACTAACCTGAATGTTGCCGTTGTTTGTTCGAGTTTTTTGTGAAGTGAGTGCGTCTAATGACGTGGGGCAGTAAAAGTCTTGAAGAAGCTGTCTCGCTAATGACGCCCTACTTTCGTTAACAGCTCGGCTGTTTGTTTGCTAGGTGTAGGCACCCTGATGTTGAATGTGTGAGTACAGACGTAGCTATTTTTAGTAGTTAGATCCCTTTCCCTCCAGTTCCTGTATTCTCCTCTCTTCCTACATAGCGGTTGCTTTTTTTCTTCATGGTCGTACGGCAGTTAGGCATCAGTGGTTCATGCTGATGCACTGCTGTCTACGATGATGACTCGTCCAATCTTTGAACTTGCATAAACTCAAATGGTTAGGTCATGCACTAAACATGCCTGCTAATCACCTGGCATACAGTGCACTTTGCCGATGCCGCAGCCGACTCTGACGTAAGGTGCAAGGTGGACGGATGAAGACCTGGTGCATAAAAAATAAGTCGTTCACCAAGGGGCTGGCCATCGTAGATCGGATTCGTCAACCGGCCTGAAGACCTTGCGACTCACAGAGTCGATGGTCGAGGACGTTAGGTGAGACGGTTTCTAGTCGGGTTTAGTGGCGTAAGTGTTGTTCCTGTTTAACCGAGTTGTCTGTGAAGTGAGTGCACTTGATGGCGCAGGGGCAACTGACGCCCTAAGGAAGCTGTCTTGTTGATGACGCGTTATTTGCACCTACAGCTCGATTGTTTGTTTCCAAGGTGTAGGTGCCCTGATGCTGAACGTTTGAATACAGACGTAGCTATTGTTAGGGGTTAGGTCCCCCAGCTTGTTTTTTATCGTTTCTTCATGGCCAGGGCTTGGGCTAACTTTTTTGATGGTTGTATGACAGTTGGGCATCCATATGAACCACCGACGTATTGCTGTCTATGATGATGAATGAACTGCGAAAGTGAAACCAGCAAATGGAAAACGCAAATTCATGCAGTGTGAACACGGCAAACTAGGGCCGTTTGGTAGCTGTGGTTATTCTTGGCCATTTGGTCTAGTAGTGTAAACTAGAGAATGAAGTCGGAATAAGGCACTACGTACGAGTTCAAAATTGAAAGGTGAACAGTGAGTGTTGTGATGATTAACATGCTGACTAGTGGCTGTCTGAATGGATGCGGAATCATCCACCACCATGGATCATACACTGATGGAGCCGACAGACGTCAAAAATCAACGTATTAAGGTCGCTATGCCATAGCCGTTTCATAGACAAGTCATTCGAAAAAACACTGGACTACAAATAACCAATGAGACAACTCACTGTTCTCATTGGTTGGCTATGATGCTTATCTCTCCCACCCTAGCTAAGACGATAGGAATAGAGAAAGTGGCTGTCTCCTGCATGGTCAAATTGTGCAGTGTCCTGTGCTTGCTTCGTCTGTACAAGAAAAGTGTGCGACTGGACTTGTCTGCACAGTACCGCCGTTCGTGGACTGAAGGTTTCGAATCAAATGTACGCGAGCACTCGATGGAATGGTTTATGTGGCCACTAAAGAAAATAACCCTAAACAAAGATAGAACCGGTCGTGAAGTGTTGGTATGAAAATGGGCATGGAAAGATCAATCAAAATTACAACCCTCATGGTTTCCACCAATACAAAGTGGTCAGGCGCCTGGCCATATTCATTAAATGAGTGAGGAGAAGGCACTGACTCGCATAGCCAATCGGGTTGTTTTACACATATCGAACATATATATTACTGATGAGTAGTCGGGGATTTGGTTTATTTTCAAATTGACCATCACTCACATTTGATCGCAGTGTTCGCATTCAGATAGACTTTCCAGCCAGCCCCTTTCGAAAAGAAGCACTAGACTCGAGTTTCGCTCTCATTAGAGCTCGTCAGTAGTGCATATCCTTGCCACGGCCGGGATTTGAACTCCGGCCAGTCCAATCATGAGGCAACCGTGTTAACCACTGTGCCATTGACCTCACATTCGGCACGACCGAATTATAAAATTATATATATATATATTCAAATTGGTTGCTTCCAATGGGTATCTCAATAGTTTCATGAAGGCATCTATCAGAGGGTCCACAAGAAGTGAATGTGCAAAACGCAGAACACGAATGATAGTGTCGTATATTCACGGCACACCTGAAGTAGTACAATGGATGCTCCAACTACTGGGCATCCAAATATCACACAAGCCAAACTCAACACTCCGTTCGACTCTGATGAACGGTAAGGATCATGTCAAACTACATGGCGTGGTTTACGCGATTCCATACCTCGGGTGTGATCAAGTGTGTGGGAGAGACAGGCAATCAGCTGCGCACACGGATGCACGAAACAAATTACCGATGCGACGAGCCGGCCGTAGATCACAACTGTGACACCACCGCACGGACACAGGTCAAGGGGAGGGCAGAGATCGCGTGAAATTAGTCATGCGAAAAAAAATCCAAGGGGAGCAGCTTGTACTGGAATTCGATCAATCGACGAGTTGACAGCCACTGCGTCAGTAGCGTTGACATCGAAACGAAATCCGAGCGAAGACAGACCGACAGGTGGACACGATGAGCGGCAGAGCAATCTCATCCCGACACATTTATTTGTTTAATAATGGATCCCAGTGTGGATTTGAAACGTCACAAAAAATCGATCACTACTCAGTGTGGTCCCCTTTTTCGATTGGCAGGTTGAGGTAATATTTACCAAATCGGTCAAATATTTCTCGTAAGTAATAGAAGTGTTCTATTTGCCGACAGAGTTGCGATGCATGTACTAAACCTGATTAAAATAATCGTACCTTTCAGATGGGGTTGTGCTCCGTCTAAACACTCCGGACTAAGCTCGTTGTCGCCGAAAGAGCCTAACAATTCACTGACAAAGATATCCGCCTTCTCAGACACGTCCAGATTACGCATATCGCCGCCGCAAAGATGAACGTCCTTGTCATGCCATTCGTGGGCCAATCGATCCTTCAACATTAAATGGGTGGAAACAATGCAAAAAAACGGGAGAATGAGAAAGTAATGAGTCCAACAAGACTGTTGATGAATAGATACACAATGATAGAGCGATAAACAATGAGGAACAAACATGACGCAACTGAAAACAAGTAACGTTGGAACGAAAGCAACTTAGAAGAATACACTGTGGATTTTCGGAGGATAAAACCGATGAAAACGACAACTTGATAACTTAACAGATTACAGAAGTCTGTCGTGTGGGTTTTCATATAATGTCAAGAAAGAAACTGAAAACTTGTTTTGGAAAGGCAACCAGAACTGAGGTTGCCAAGCTGACGGAGATTGCCAACATAAATCTAAATAAGATCGAACCCATTGTATATGTAAGCTTTAAGCATAGGCTCAAGGGCTAACTCTACGACACGATGAAAGTTGGATGTGTTTTCACTTTCACTTATGGCTCGGTTGTTGGTTTGCAAGATGTAGGCACCCTGAGGTTGAATGTTTGAACATAGACGTGGCCATTTTTAGTTGTTAGATCCCCTCCTCTCCCCCTGTTTTTCTCTCTAACCAGGGTTTGCCTTTTCCCTCTTGGTTGTATGGCAGTTAAGCATAAACTAGAACCACTAATGTGTTATTGTCTATGACGATATTGATGGATGTGTTCACGACAGTTGTAGTGTCCGACATAGTGAGTGTCAAAAGTTAGAACAATGTTAGAAATGGAACAAAGTTAACACAGATCACAGCTACGATACGATGAACAGCTTTATGCGCACACGCCGTTTACGGTGTGTTATAAAGAAAACCTGGATGGACCTCAGACTAAAAGGGTTGTGACAGCAAATCTGCGCACTGAACCCGTAGACCGAACCAGATAATAGGGTCATTCAGAGGAACGGGATTTCGGTAATATCAACTATAGAGCATGAACTCCAATGCTATTTGTCAATAATTGTATTGGTGAGGCTGTCGATGGTTTGATACGTGCAATGCACGACGGAAAACCCCGATACACAAACATCTGGCCGAGGAAAAGACTTGAGGTAAGTTGGCAAAGATATACAGGTTGAGTTAACAGTTCCAACCACCTCCACAGAAATTGCTGTGCAGTTGACGTTATATACGCACATATAGAATATATATTTAACAGGGCCACCGCTGTTATAAGATTAGGTTGTAAGGATTAAGCTGCAGCCAGTGACTGATTGCGACCGTCAGACAAAGCACTGTCATCAGTTTGCAGCGTTCTGATTGATCCACCTTAGAGACGATCGATCAGGCTCTTCGTTAGGAAGCGCTCATTTTCACGTCACTCTGTGAGGCGATCTTAGCACACCACGTCCAGGAGTTCTGATCTGCTGCTCAACGTAGTGGGCTTAATCAGACGCAGCTGAAGAACAAATACTGTGCAATTAAAAATGAGAAATCGTAACCTTTACTCTAATGAGACTGCAAAACATAAACCAAATTCAAACCACAACAAAGACCCCCGTGTGGCTTGTCGAAGCAGAGGTTGGTGTGCGCTGAATGTTAGACACGCGGAATGTTAGAGCACAAAGAAATGGGTGCCAATTTCAAGAGACTAAACTAGTGCCCAAATCGAAAGCCACAAGATACGAGCGTAGAACATCAGTATTTACATATATTTCATGATCCTGACTTAAACCGCACAAACCAGTTCAATGAAAGTGGAATCAGCCAATCAGTAAGGACTAGAAGGTGATAAATACAAGTTTTCTTACAGTTAAAAGATTGTTAACCACTTTTTGAGAAAATTTGGACAAAGATCAACATTTTGGAAAGCTTAACATCTACAAAACCTATTTACGGTTGTCCCACCTTTCGTTCTTCAGAACAGGTACTCACATTACTTTATGTTCAAAACTCAAAAATTAACAATAAAAAATTAGCAAACCGTGGTCAAACTGAGAACTCGCGCATGCGCCTAAAACTACCTGTAGAGTAAACAAGGCGTTTGGATTCTTCTCCACTACATACACGCGCACAGCGCAGTTAGCGCGTTCAGCTGCAGAGAGCGTGGCATTCACTAGAGGACCACGACCAGCTCCCAGCACCATGACGACCTGGGGATCGGAGGTTGGCGATCCGGTTTCGAGTGGACCGTTAGCTATCTCATTTGGTGATGTGTCGTTGGATCCGTGAGGACTTTGCGTACTTCGATTACCCTCGATACGACACCGAAGTGCTTCGTAGATCGCCTTTGAGAAAGTGAGAAACACAGCCAATACCACGCTGTACAAAACTGGACAGCAAAGAAGTTTAGGTGCATTTATTGTAATACAAAAGGATGCTTGAATTCTTATACCCATACAACACGCCATCGGGATGAACGAAATAAAACAGATCAACAGAGTGGGTCAAATGGTAAGGGAAGATAAACGAATGAAAGTGAGGGGTACATACGGTTGTGGAACTTAGTATACCAGACTAGCTTACATGCGAGTAATGTGAACCTGTTGAGGATGTTAAATACCCCAAAAACTGTCTACTTAACCGGTAATGAACATTTATTACTTTTGTAAATTCGAATTCCTCTATTGCACCATCATTTTTATTTCTCGCGCCGATTTACATACTGGGCACTAATTCGTCCGTTATTGATCTAGGACGTTTTTCACTGAACATTGAATACTGGTCATTGAATATTGCACATTAATACGCAAGAGCTGCGCTTGTAATTTATCTTCGGACGGAGACAGTAAAAGCTCTCTTTTCTTCATAGTCGACCTGGGTATCGGCTCTTCGGGTTTATAACAGCGCGTACAGTATCATCGCGTCGTAGGGATCGTTACAGCTCGATTGCATCCGCTCGGTCGTTCCGCGTTATAACAGAATCCGATGACAAATATTGTCTCGCGTCACACGTCACGTCAGTTGGTGCCATTGTACACTGTACAGTCTGTCAATGTGCATGTATGCCCGTACTAAATCTGGCCCAATCTACTATACACACGCACCAGCACCAGCGGAAAAGTTTTAGAACAGAGGCAGGAGTAGAAATAATAGAGTTACAAAAAATGGATCGCTGTCTTTGATTTCGTTTCATTTCTGATAGCGTGCTCACAGACACGTGAACATCTGGGTTTTCCGGCAGGAGGCTGAAAACATTCGTCCAAACTAAACGTTCAACACTTGTGGACGTAAGATCAGACAGTTACTTCCTTAATGGGAAATATTAACTAAATTCAGTCAACCCATCATGCGTTAGGGATATATCAAAGACAATCCTATGCTTATTTATGAAATGTTGCAATAGACGTTGCATCCTCTGAGGACCCGTCTATGGGGTCACTCGCTGAAGCTGCAACACCAGATGAGTTCCCCCCAAAAATGTAAACATCCTTTTAATGTTAGAGTTTGCCCGATCTGAAACATCTTGTCTAACACTGTCATGATAACGTCACCAGTAGATTATTATAAATGAGGATTTGATGAGTACATTCGAGTTGTTACTCCGAGTCTCCAAGTGATGTGACCAATTGGGTAATCGCGATGTGATAAACAACCTCAAATGCCAGTGCTGAGAAACTACTGCCTGTTGGAATGAGCTTGTTTCAAACGTGAATTTGCATGCCTGAATCAAACGTTACGTCATGTTTCAACTATATTTTTAATTCGTTTGTTTTGTTTCATACGCTTACGATCCATATAATTTCTGAGAAAAAAATCCACATATACATTTTCCGCCCATTGTTTTACACTTCCTATTGCCGTCCAACACACAATCAGGTGTAAGCTCTCCCTAGCTGGTAGAATACCAATGATTCCGACGATCTGACCATTGGATTCAACCAAGCCCCAGATCGTGTTGAAAGCGTATAGCACGATCAACAAAACTGAGTCCAGTCACCGAAGCAGGATTAACGGGACTGACAAGTCTGTTGGCATCATAAGAGTGTCTAGTTTTTAAGCATATTTGTGAACCGTGGCGTTGCTTAAGAGGCGAGTAAACGACACAAATAAAAGGCTAAGATAGAACCAATGACAAAAAACAACCAATTTCGGAGCGTCATCCGAAAGGACGACCGCTGTTGATGGATTCAATTACGTGTAGATAGACAGCAATACATCAGTGGTTCACACTAATGCTTAACTGCCACACAACCATGAAGAAAAAGCAAACCTTATATAGAAAGACAGAAGGAAAAAGAAGGGGACGGGAAGGGACCTAACTATTGAAAATGACTACGTCCATATTCAAACATTCGGCCTACACCTTGCAAACAAACAACCGAGCTGCAAGTGAGAGTAAGGCGTCATCAGCGAGACAGCGTCCTTACGGCTTTCACTGCCCCGCGTCATTAAATGCACTCACTTCACAGACAACTCGGCCAAACAACGACAACATTCACGCCACTGAGCTCGATTAGCCGCCATCTCATCTTGATCGCACCTAGATAGGTGCTCTATTTCGAATTTGTCAACCAAGAGTATAAACGTCTTAATTCGAACAATTATGCGCCTAAATCATGGCATCGCTAGAATGGCGTACACAAACTCGGTACAGCAGAAACAACAGAGCCTGATGAAGAATAACATGGAATGGTTACCAAATAGATTTGCAGAAGCATGTGTCTATGGGGACAGCGTGTGTAGACAGAAGTCTCACATTTCTTCAACTCTAATATGCGTCTGCATGGTAATAAAGGTCATTGTGAAGAAGCGCGTCAGTGGCACCAACATGAGTCACACTCCTCATTACGAAACAAGAATAACGAGGCAGGTCCTGTATAACGATGTCAACATACTGTTTCGTAGGCTTGATATTTGTATGGATCCATCTCGAAAATGGAGTATGTAGTGGACGAGAGATTGTCACGCAGAGGTTGAAGAGGCTCCTGAGACAAACGGAAAGATGTAATTAAAGGATAAATAAGGAAATTTCTCATAATGTAAAATATAAACGCTCTGGTTAACCAAACTATGCAAGGAGAATCAAAAGAGTAACTAGGAAAATAAACCCAACGGTGTTATGTCAGACAACGTGAAACACAATGAAAGTGGTTAAAACTGTGTTACCTGAAGCCGGAGGCACAAGTCTACCACGCTTGAAATGAACTTCATTCCGATTTAGAAGTGAAGCTCACAGAAGTGAAAATAACAGTGATAAAAGAAACCATCAGTGTCGGAAGCTCAAGACAGAAACCTGAAATGAGGAAGCCGACGTATGACCAGCTACAATGTCCACAGGTAAGGAGAACGTCAGTGGTAGCACAAAAGTCTGTGAAGTAAGCAGCAAGCCGACTCACCGCTTACTGTTGCAAAAAGAGTTGTATGAAAGCTTGACAATCGAAGCGTGATCAACAGAAATTGCAACGAGGGATGCGTCTAGAACGTCATTTTTGTGGGCAGAAGCGTACAATGTACCTTGGCATGGTGCCTATCCGAAGCGGTCACTGGTCTAACCCAGCGGTTACAGCATTCTTTTCAAGTGTTAACAATTACCTCCTCTCTATGAATACATTTTATCACAAAACCGGACCTAGACGAGCTATGACATTCCGTGCAACAAGATAACTTATTGCGCTAAACTGGACGATGGACAGTCACACCGACCGAATCACTCACACCAGACAAGTCAATCGGTAGACGGTTGACGAACCACACTCTCCTGGTCCTCTAGGTTGGGGGCTGGAAGAAGGCTGGCATCGTTCTCCGGAGAATGTGTCCGTTTTGGTAGATTGGCATCTGCCACATGTTTTGCGGCACAGGATTTTGATCCAAACACTTCGCTTGTGAACCTTAATCGTTCTCCCCTCTAGGTCTGGGCGTCTTGGCAGTACTTCACACAAACAACCCACATACAACCAGGACTATCCACAACACCAATAATTACGTGTTGCGCTAACGTCTCGTAGTATGAACCGGGTCGGACACCTCATCTGCTGTATACACCAGTGGATAGGTGAAAAAATGCTACTGCTGTCTTATCAAATGTAGCTCTTAAAAAACCCCAACCCTCATTTCTAGTGATTACTCTACAGACTTCACAACACATGTAGTCAATCATAACAGCACTGTGTCCATAAGTCCCAACTCTTATCACTCAGTCTCACGCCTTTCTTGTCTACTAATTAGACCTACCATGCGAATTATCACAGATTCTTTCAACGCTCGCACTCCAAAACACACAGACCAACAGACCACGTTCACATGAACGCTGAACTCATTCAATGAACGTCTGCTGCACTTCAGGGACTAGAATCCAGGACAGTAGTCAAAGTGTGGAACTAAAAACACCCACATTATCTACACGATAATGGTTATACTCTTCCGGTGACTGACTCCACGGCCGCCGTTACAGGTCGGGCTGGAGTAGAAGTAGTCCTCAGCAAAACCACCGCGGCCATATTGGCAGACTGAATTCCCACCAGCGGTAGACTTGGTGCCGTCCGCTTGGAAGGTTCAATTAGAGAACAGCTCTAGATGCAAAAATTCCATAAATCCTTTCATTGCGTCTCCTTATGCTCAAACTGACTGTAGTGAAGTCGGTGTCAAGGCCGCGTTTCACTCGAGTCTGGCCGCTCTCCTCAGGTTGACACACTGGCCTGATATGGTCACTTCGTCCGGTGATGCGAACGTTCGAATCGCCTGCCTTAGTCAATCCGTCTCCTTTATACATAGCAGGTTTGGGTCGGTACGACATCTCTCGGGTAATGATGGCTGGCTGTTGCAACGGTGAGCCAAGTACAGGCTATTTTAGCCAGCACTTGCTTCAGATATCGGGCATGTCAACGCTACACTTGGCGCCCTCCTTCTTCAAACCAGGCCTGGTCCCAGATAGACCACATAGCTGTCTATCATAAGTAGCAGGGTTTCACTCAGCACTGGTTTTCTCATTGGCGCACAAACTTGGATTCACATCATGCGTTGGTACGTTGCCGTTTCGTTCTCACATTTGCTGAGCAGCGACTCCAACAACAACGAGCGGCTGTTGGCAAACTGTCCAAGTCGTCCAGAAACTGTGAATACCAAACCTGCCTAGAATGCGGGCTTAATTGTTCTCACCTTGAACATCTTCACAGCTGCTCGGCTCAAATTTCACAGGCCATTCATGAAGCAGGTACTGTGGCATACGCTACCGGGGTGTGTGCGTTGAGGAAACAGTGCATCTCGGAGAAATCCCTGGAGTTATTAGATGTCAGGTGGGGCATTCATATAACAAGTTCATATAACAAGTTTAAGAAGGATGTTAGTGAAAAGCTGAAGCTGGTCGTCCATTGTGAAGCTTGGCTGACGAAGAAAGTTGAGGGAATGGAAACCGCTTTGCCTCAGGGAACACCGACAAACTCTTCAAGCTCATCCGTGACAGTGGACCCAGACAACCGCCTGTCAGTGAAGCTATCAGCGAGGCAGATGGCACACTCATCTAATAATAAGTCCAGACGGTTGAAGTATTGGGTGGAACGGTTTGAGGGTCAATTCAATCGGCTTCCTGCTCCTGCTGTGTTGCCACCACAAACTCATAATGTGGTAGCCAGGTGGGAAAATAAAGAACCATTCGCCAAAACTGAGATCCACAATTACACTGAAGCTTCCAAACGCAACAGGGCTGCTCGTACATATGGCCCCGTATCGGTAAATTTCAAGGGTGGGGGGCGTTAGCATCAGCCTCAAATCGGTTGTTTCCACTTGTGCGGATAACGAAAAACATTCCTCTGGAGTCACTCGATAAGAGTTCCCATGTTCAAGAAAACAGTTCGATACCGTTGAGGGAAAATTATACGGGAACCAGCATGTCCGCAGTCATTACTAGTGTACTGGCATCCACCATACTTCGCCCACTCGGGAGACAAATATTGCGCCGTGTGAACCACGGATGGTGTTCTTGTGTGATCACTGGAACGGTTCGTTCTCATGATAAAGTGTGCAACCACTTGTGGCAGTCAATTTGGCGGTTGGCTCTAGTGGAATATCAGCCGCAAAACATGGTATTGTTAACCATGCTTGTCGGTTCAAACACCGCAAACGCAACACGGAAATTGCGAATCCTAGAACAGCCAGAGTTTCGATAACCGAAACATTATACTGCTAGTTCGCCTCCTGATGAATTTCGATTAAAATTGACTTCGGCTTACAGAGTTTTAGCACAAGAATATCACTCGGTGCAATTTGGGAACACGGATGCTGTTTGTTATCGGAACATTCTGAAATATTCTCACTGACCGCCAGCTTTGATGCGTGTGGATTAGCTATAAGTGTAAACATATTTGGTTGTTACTAGCCCGACCAATCTGATACTCACAGTTGACTTCAGCAAAAGTGACCCGCGATAGAACGAGTGCTTGAAAATCTGATCTGATTTGTGTAACAGAATTTCGGTTTGTGAGACGGAAACTGTCAGCGCGTACAGCAACTAGATGGTAACACACAACCAGCTGGTTAATACTAATCACTTTACTCATGCTCATATCGTATATTTGCGTGTGGTTTCTACCGAGCATAATCATGAAAATTGTCAAGCAAATGACTGATAACCGGTGCACCGATTGTTCAAACTCAACATTCCCGAAACGACAACTCATAGGTGAACACGTTTTCATTTCTTCTGTTCAAATGAACACTCCCACTAAATCCTGGGGCGGCGTCATATGCACAGTTGCCCAACGATCGCTGTATTTCTCGGCCATAAAGGTATGTTTGATTCGGTGAAGGACTGTCTGCGGCGGTCACAAGATGTCGGCGTGTACATCCTACCTGGTGGGAGACTGACCGATCGTGGTTATGCTGATGACAGAGTGTTGCTGCTTGACAAATTCCAGGCAACATAAACAATTCTACACGATAGTTCACACTACGCCATGTACTTCGAACTGTGCTTTGCGGCCTCAAAGTACAATGTGCATCGGAAAGTCTGTTGTGATTATGTAAATGTAACGTCGCCTAATAAAATCACAGAGGTTGCTGATCGGTTTGTGTACATAAGAACTTGCATCAGTGGCGGCGCAGGTGCACACAATGAAACAGGAGCGCATATCTACAACACTAGGGTGGTGTTCGCCAACCTAACAAACCACTGGCGACAGAGAGACTTCTCTCCGAAGTTCAACGGTCGTGTGAGCACTGTATTGCTTGACGGCTCTGAAATTTGACCGCCCAGGGTAGAAGATGTGAACCACTTTCAGGTACTTGATCATCAGTGTCTACGTTTGATCGCTTGCACTGGATATCACCAACGGGTTAAGAACGAAGAGGTTGGGAAGCGGGTACTTGGTAATGATTATCAAACGAGTTCTTTCGTTCAATCTCCACTGTCACAGCAAGACTGGACTTTAACACGGTGTGACGGCTTGCACATCTAGAGGACCTATTGGGCTAAACTGGACGGTATGGTAGTCACACGAACAGAGTTACTCATATCAGGCAGCCCAATAGGTAGAGATCTGACAAACCACAGTCTCCTGGTCCCCCAGGTTGGGGGTTGGAAGATGGTTGGCATCTCTTCCTGAAAAACGTACCAGTTCTGGTACACCGCCACCCACCCGTTGCCCTGCGGTACAGGCTATTGAGCCAAAGGCTTTGGTTGAGAACCCTAATCATTCTCCTGTCTAGGTCTGGGCGTCCTGGCAGTATCTCAGCCCACGCACAACCATGAATATTCACAACACAAACAATTCCATACTGCATCGGCTGTCTCGCAGTATAAACCGGGTCGCCCTATCTGCTGCATACAGCAGGGTGGATAGGCGAAAACATGCTACTGCTAACCCCTCCCCCAGTGTCCTATCAAATTTACCTCCCACGCCCCTCTCGACCTCCATTTATGATAATTACTCCACAGGTCCGACAACAGATATAGCTAATCACAGTAACACTTAACCGGTTAGTTACACGTCTTCCCATTCAGCCTTAGGCCTCCTTCGTACCTCGATTAGACCTAGAATGCGAATTAATATGGGTACCTTCCACGTCCGCACCATAAAACAGATAGATCGGCAGGCCCCTCTTACACGAACGTTAGACTCGTTGAATATCGATGTCTGCCGTATCTCGGAGACTAGAATCCAGGACAACAGTCAACGTTTGAAACTAACAAAACCCGCACTGTATACCCGGTACTGGTTATACACTTCGGATGGTTCCATGGCCGCCGTTACGGGTCAGGGTGTAGTCGGTGTAGTCCTCTGTAAGACGGCCGCAGCCGCATTGGTAGATTGGATTCTTGTTGACAGTAGACTTTGTGCTATCCGTTTGGCGGGTTCTTTTAAGGCCAGCGCTCTAAAGCTCGGTTGTTGGTTTTCAAGGTGTAGGTGCCCTGATGCTGAACGTTTGAATGTAGATGTCGCTATTGTTAGGGGTTAGGTCCCCCAGCTTGTTTTTTTATCGTTTCTTCATGGCCAGGGCCTGGGCTAACTTTTTTCATGGTTGTATGACGGGTGTCCATGTGAACCAAGGACGTATTTTTGTTACAATTTAGACTGAACAAGTAAACAAGCAGTTTAACTGGCGTGTGACTTATTCAAACCCCGCTAGTATAGGCGGACATATTGAACTGGCGACTAAGGAGAGAAGAGCTCTGATTCGTCACGCAAATGTTTGCCGATTTGATCTCTCATTTAGACTAGTTCTACCTGATAAGTCGACAAGAGAAAAAAACAGTTGATGAGGTGTTAGTTTGAAGGTAACCATCGTAAAATGATGTACCTCAGCGGCTATCAGCGATGTGGTGGACAGCTGTCTCAAGTTCGGTCAGTATCATCAGCAGGATACACGAAAAATTTAGCCCACGGTCAGTCAGAAAGTGTCTATATGGTGTTCCAGACATGCATTTAGTGGACCATAAAATCGTAGTCAATGGGATTGTGGAAAGGTTTGAGTCATTTTCCTTAGCTACTTCGAGTTCTACCCACTGAGCCGACACGGCTGATTCAATCACAAAACCGTGCGCTGCTCTCAATAGACAAGGGTGTTGCACACGACGAAAAACGGGGATGGAAATGAACGTGACAGCAACCCAACGGTAACATAAATTGGAAGAAGTTAGGGTTTTTGTAATCAAGCGTATTGTACCTT
This sequence comes from Paragonimus westermani, assembly GCA_008508345.1. Classification (NCBI taxonomy): domain Eukaryota; kingdom Metazoa; phylum Platyhelminthes; class Trematoda; order Plagiorchiida; family Troglotrematidae; genus Paragonimus; species Paragonimus westermani. The sequence continues at coordinate 164,207 of QNGE01000395.1, forward strand.
TGTACGGTCAGCGCTATCCGTTTCGAATTACCCTGTCACGATGACCGAATACACAACTCCCATCAGAAGCGGCTTGCGCTGCACCGCTTGTGATTTCACAGATATATATATATATATCATTTCGCTGGTGGGCAGTGGGGCCATCTATTTGTGAAAACCTAATTCATGTTGACATACACAGCGAGCTAAGTAGCGTACATGCGGAATGCCCTCCGGAAGCTTCATGGAACTCAAGCATTACCGAATGAACAAATTGGATCCAACCTGTTTAAAAGTCCGCGTGGTCGGTTTTGAGTCAGGAACAGCACAGCACCTAAAAAACCCAGTAATTGGTGGAACATCTGATCAACATGCTCGACGCGAAAAGCCAGAGCAAACCACGTAAATAGCACAAACCTGGAGTTGATCCTCCAGTCCTTTGGACTGCTGCTCGTATAAATCGGGATCGCCCAGGGTTTTCCACAGCCACATGAGATACTGCTGATAGGAAACGTAGCCGTGATCGTGGCGACAAGACCCTGTGATCATGACTTGGACATTGAGCTGATAGTGCAATGCAAAAGAAACCAGTTAAACAAATAAATAACTTACCAACATTAAGGTGAGATTAGCTGGCGATAAGGACGTAATCCGTGCAGTGGGAAGCATAAAAAACACAAGGTCCGATAAAGCGTATGCCGCTCAAAAGGGAAACAGTCTAATAACTGACAGTCATGCAATCAAGCACAAACGAAGTGCTACAACCGACCGAATCCACCATTAGTGAAAAAATAATCAACTCGTCAACGTCTCTGGTTCCTTTCAAACAGGTTAAAGAACGTGCTTTATTCGTTGCTGAAGCGACTATTATCCGTTTGAACTCTTATCAGGTGTCTGAACTAAACTTTGACTAACTGTTGATAAGCTGAGAACGCACAGTAAAATCAACTCTCGCGTGTAACTTTGACTGATCAAACAAGACGCATTTAGCATATCCGGCTGGTTCGGTGCAACTGTCATCTTTACTCAAATCAGCTACTTTACACTTGCTTCCAATGTAGCAATCTGGACTAAAATTACATGATGTCGTAAGTAACTCGACACTAAACCACGAAAGACAGGCTTTTCCCCTCAGCTGTCCTCTTATAAACAAAATAAAGACCAACAAAGTGCGGAGTGTGAATGAAAAGTATTGGTAAAATCTGACTACAGTAGGGTGCGAACAAAATATGCTTTCCTAAAAGTGCCACGCAGTTCGTTGTTAGAGGCTAGTTAACATGGAGGCACTGAAAAACGTCGAACAGCATGTCTGAATTCGGCCTTGACTAAAGTGAACGAATAGATTTTCAGTTGAATTTACCTTAAAAAATCGGCGTATCACAGCTTGATGGCTTTTGGATAAAACAGGATAGCCTTTTGAATTGGTCAGGAACAAGTCCGTACGCAACAGTAGGCAGACAACGGGTTCACTGAGCCAACGAGAAATCACATATTCATCAGGTAAATTGTCAGGCAGATCCAGCACCAATCCAAGAGAGTCGGAGATGTCTGATGCCAACATGAACAACTGGGTCCACCAATACCATGGATCCATGGCCCTATTTGAGTCACCGCCTCCGTTCAGTTTCGGAGAGACGGACGAAGATTCCCTTCCTAAAACATGTAGTACATGACCAGAGAGGAACAGAGAATAGTAGCATGTGGCTGAAACAAAAGTAAACCAATGGGACTTTCCACCGAATTCTACTCTGGTAATGAAGGTAGGTATTGGATGATGAAGGCAGTTGGCGGGGATTGACAGTGACACGGAGTTGAAAGAAAAGCGATGTAGTTGCACGCCATTCCCGGTGCTCTCTTACAGAACTTACGGTTACCTACAGACTTCATCTCGGCGTAAACAAACAAAGCCTGGAACAAATGGAAACTATTAAGGATGTCAAATTGGAAGATGCAGAGATGAGTTTCACAGTACATACACCACAGGTTCACAATCAGAATAACCTTGGAAAGTGTAAGATGTGTTAGGTACAGTTAACAGTTGAACTCCATTCGAGAGGCATACGAATCAGTTAGATTACCGGTCCCCGGCGATAGGAAGCAGACGCCACAACAGCCCTGTCAGTTCTGGGCTCCCTGGCTGGACAGATCTACTACACCAGATCCGCTTCCGTTGGTCAAACCTGGAACTATAGAGCTTTTTCAGTCGGAAATTTCACGCAGGATGCATTGAACATTCTGGACGAATGGATTCAATATGAAGGGCGTACTAAGTAAACCGTTGCTTGCCACCGCGTCCCCAAAAGACTGCGAACTTCATGCTTCATCACGTACAATGTGCGCTTGTCTAAAGACCTTGCGGCTAAATCCACCGGCCAAGCAGGTGTTGAAACTGCTCCAAGATCATACCTAGAGAAGGCGCTGCTTGACTGGGTTCCCGTCAACAGACGCTTCTGCATCGTCAGACTCGAGTGTAAGGCTAGGGCATCGAAAGGCGCTCATCACAAACTTTGTCTGTTTGTTGTGGCGGCATGTGCACCCACAGACCGTAGCCCAGAAGCGGTCAAAGGTGTTTTCCTATCACCAGCTCATTAACCTTCTACATGCCGCACGGTGTTCGAATGACGTAGAACTGGCTGAAGACCTGGACTCTCAAGTAGGCAGGCTAAGCATTGATGAGCGTGACCTAGGTGGCCCAACCTTTTTATGGTGGTCATGGAATAGACAACAATGAACTTTTGCTACAGTACTGTGCTGATGACGGTCTGTTCACGTTAATTAATAACTTTCGAAGTCCTAGGTGTCAATGCGCCACATGACGACTTCCACCGACAAGTCAAGCGTGAACACAGATTGACCACATGGTCGTCAGCTACCAGTAGCGTGCTTGTTTTCAAGACTGCAGGTCAATCTGGAGCACCTGCGTGGATTCCAATTATGCACTGTTATGTGTCAAGCTCGCTCAGCGCTTTAGTGGGAGACCACTTCGTCGTTAATCACAAATTGATGTACAAAGACTAGCAGGACCACAGGCGTTTTGCGCCTACCAATGTGTGCTTGCTTCTAGTCTAGGTTCTCATCCACCACACGACGCAGAAGTACACTGGGCACATACACGAACTGTAACGCACAAAAGGCGTACTGTCACGTAAGACACTACTGATCGTTCAGCTGCCAACCGGTGGGTTTCTATGTCACTGTCGAGAGAACGATAACTTCTGATAGTTATGCCGCGGAAGGAGGTTGACATGAGGTACCCCACCCCGAGCCTCTGACTCAAAAGTCTGATCTGTGAAACAACAGGATATGGGGCTTGCCTGGGGACCCTAAGCGGAGCCAATGACTAAAGAGTCTGACTCACTTGGCAGTGAGGGGCTTCCCTAGCCCGAGGGCGCAGTGAACAAGACAATAATGTCTTATTCTGAACACTGCTGCGCGCAGCGGATGTACTCGAAGCTACATCGGGCTTTTGAGAGATATTTGATGTTTCTCGACCGTATTGAATAGTACATCGGCGTTCATGGTCAACCGTTGGGCGATCGGAGTCTATGTGACAACCACAGAGGAATCAGTTTGGTGTCTGTTGCGTCCAAGTTACTCGCTGGCCTCATTTTACGTCGGCTCACCAAGCCCAGAGAAAGTCAGATACGTGAAGAACAAGCAGGATTCAGATCCGGTCGGGGGTGTATTGATCACATTTTTACCTTACGACGGATCTTGGAACATCGGCATTCATAT
>QNGE01000395.1:168260-206669 GCA_008508345.1 Paragonimus westermani
CTGATCGCGTGAGCAATGTGGCAGTTCGCCGCAGCGTATTCCGGAACGCTCGGGATGCGTGATCAATTGGTTAACTAATTACGTTGCACAGATTGCGATGTTTGGGTCACGTGCTCCGTATGCCAGCTGAGCGTTTACCGTACCGGGCATTATATACTGTGACCACCAACAGTTGGATGAAACCGCGTGGTGGTCAAGCAACAACGTGGTCACGAAATATGAAGACCTTGACTACTCCACTGAGGAAAGTGGGCAAGCATCACCTGCTTGGATGGGGTCTTCGTGATCACTCAAACCGCTAGTTAGAGACGCTATCTGAGATGGCGATGTGTTGCAGTCAATGGCGTACCTGTATCCATACCATTTCTAGTTCTTTCGCTTAGTCTTGTTCAATATTTGTTGACCTTCTTAGTAACGTTTCCTTCTAGGATATTCCACGTCATTGTTGAGGTGAGCGGCGGCCCGAGCCACAGTACCTTTGGTCAGGCTCATGGCTGTTATGACGATGATGATGATGATTATGATGATGATGGGGGGGTTCTGTGCGATCACGGGAACTTCTCGACGCTCGCTGGAATATTCCATCCAGCAGTGAGTACAGTTCGGGGCGCAAGGTTACTCAGCTGGAGCTACGGAAACAATTACGAGCGGATCGCGAGGCCTGGTGGGCGCAATGCGCTATCGGGATGGAACCAGTCGTTGCTGCCAGTAACTCTCAAAAGCTTCTCCATCTCATCCGAGCGACTGGTAAGAGGAAACCAGGCGTGAGCGAGGTAATCTGCGAAGTCAGTGGTGAGCCTATTCCTGGGCTGCAACCACGCTTAGGACGCTGGGCTGAGCACTTCCAACAGCAGCTTGACTGGCCAGCCGCGCCAGTAACTATGCCTCCGGACCACCATTGTGCCTTTTGGTCTGTTGACGTTTCTTTGCTCTCGGAAACAGAAGTCACTTGAAACCAAGTTCCTGAAACTTCACCAGGCACCAAGCCCAGACGAACTCCCTCGTGCCCTTTTCATCGATGGGGGTCTAGCCCCCAGCAGAGCTGACAGCTCTGATTCAGCAACCCCGGATCAGTGAAGCTGTTTCAAATAACTTGAGTCCGACTACCATTATTCGCATTTTCACTTCGTGTGTATATCACAGAGGGATTAACTTGACCTCTACTGCGTCGAATTTGTTTGCAGTCATGGTGCTCCGTAGTCTAAGTGAAACGCGCGAACGACATATCCCAGCAAGCTGGCTTTCACCGTGTCCATGGCTGCATCTTCACACTGTCATTCTTAAAAAGGGTTAACAACTGTTGTCTTCTTTGACACCAGGGTGGCCTGACAAACCTGTACCCTGAGACCTCCATCGAGGAAAGGTGTCTGAGAAGTATGTGACCATCCTGACAGTAATTTATTGTCAAACCTTGGGGCAGGTCAGAGCTTGCGGCAGCGTACGGTCAGCATTCGACATCTCAAGTGAAGTGCAACAAGGTGGTCCAGCCTCCACTTTCCTACTCAACTTTGTGGTAGACGAGATCCTAGAGTGTGGCCTGACACGCGGTGAGTACGACGGTGTGGAACTGTTCTCATGCACTCGACCTCGAGACTAAGATTCGGGCCATATCGCCCTAATCTGTGAGGGTTCCTAGGGAGCCCAGACTATCTCAGACAGATCAGAGGCCTCACGTCGTCAGTTTGTTATTGCCTTTGCACCTATCAATTGCAAGGCGTTGTTAAATGAGTGGGATGATTCTGCGTCGGCTGTTATCTTTGGTGGTGTGTCGTTAGAGGCACTTGTGAAGCTCGTATTCCTTAGGAGTTGTACCATTGCTGATGGAATGTCGGGTTAGATTGCAAATCGTATAGCTAAGGCTTGGGTAGTGTTTGACAACTAACGCAACCTGTGGTTCCAGCATGATTTCAGTCTTTCTATGAAAGACCGAGTGTACAAGACTATTATAAAGGCAATCCCGTTGTACGGTTGCGAAGCCTGGTACAACCGAGTGCATGATGTTAACAAAGTATCCGTTTTCGACCATCGGTGTCTCTTAAGCATGAGCGGCGTATGGTGAGAACACCGCGTCGGCAATGACTAAGTCAGCCGAGACGTCTTCGAAACGGATGAACTGTGTTGACCCTTGAATATGCTGATCTCGTCTCACAGTCTTCGTTCGTCTGGCCACAGCTTACGAGTGTCAAATGATTGCCCGCCACATCACGCTTTGCTTGTGAGTAGTGAATTAGACTGGAAGACGCAGACTGGTGGCTACTGTAAGACTTGGGTTTGAGGTGGGAAGGCACTGTCCCGGTAGGAAGTTTGAGGTTTATTTGCTGGGGTTCGAAGGACAACGAAATCTCTGATTGAGGACACTGTCTGGTATGGCGGAGAACAGAAGTCAGCGCGCTCGTGCTGAGAATCTGTGTGCATCAGCGTATTCCCCACTCTTACGTCCTCTTTTTTCCTTGCTTCATGCGATGTTTTTCGTTATTCAGTGCTAAGTATGTATACATAAGACAGCAGTGCGGGTTCCGGATCTAATAGCCAGTTTCGACATGTCGAACGTAAGTGAAGAGCACCGTGCCAGTTTGTTGGCCACGTCCAACGCTTGAGACGATAAATGATTAAAAAACATGCAGTTACAACGGCCGACCTCCAGTTTCTTAGTGAATTAGCGATGCCCTAGTCAGAACAAACACAACGATCTATAATTCCATCTACTGAAAAGTATTCTTGCTTAAGCTAAGTGTTTTACGACCGTACCAAATTTATTCATGATCTTAATTTTTAATCAAAACGCCTGAGGGGTGAAATAGCACAAAAAATGAACATCAAAAGCGATTGGGAGAAGAGACAACGACCGAATATTATGTTCGGATTGAGCCACTGGATGGACAGGCATGCAGTAGTGATAAACGACGGCTAAACGAACAAGATATTACAAAAAATACTTTCTTAGCATCGCGTATTTTTGAATCTACTGTAATTATGGTACTAATAAATTGTGGCATGTTTGGTTACTGTTGCGATAAACGGCAGCTGAAGCCACAGAACCACCTGGTGAAGCTAACCGTTGGTTATGATAGTAATAATGAGGCTGTATCGACAGTGCATACGACCAGTCAGTATCAAAAGGTATCGCTTTTATAACAGCAATAATATGAGTTCGGCAAAGCGTAGTGGATGATTACTACCAGTTTAAAACAAGTCATAATCATAGAGGTAGGCTGGTCAGCATGGGGCGGGGAGTCGTTGCCATAGTCAGCAGTGATGACTCGTTTATGAGTAGGGCACAGGTTATTCCACACCACTACACTCCGTTACACAACTATAAGATCACCTAATATTGCCCAGGTAACTATGCAACAGATTTATAACTTGCCCGCTTCTGGTATCCAAACGACTGGCTGCATGAATCCTCACTAAACAGCTTAAGGACTGAATCAGCAATGGCGAAAGGTCCGCTGGAACCACAAGTCATATAGCTAAAGCTCAGATAGCGTTTGGCAAATCACGCTACCTGTGGTGTCGGTATGGTTGACATTTACGTTAAAAGGACGCGTATAATTTCACTGTAGAAGCAGTCATATTGCATGGCCACGAAAATCGAGTCAAACGCTCGATCGCCAGTATCTCGAAGCATTATTGGCATATGATGGGAATATCATATCAGCAGTGATGACGTTTGCCGGTGTGCCTACAGAACAAACAGAACCGGACGTCCAATCAGCAAAATCACCTTGTTTTACAGGCTTCATTGGATGCGTCTTACGAGTGGTAATTCACCGCCTGTTATGTCGGGCCTTGCTTACTAGGGGTAGGTTGGGCTGGGCTGGAGGAGACAGCTTTGTGACGTATAACGTTCGGGTATGGAAGCCCAGAAGTCGGAGTTTACTTCGTTAGGGAGCTCTCAGCACCCTGGATGGGATCCGGAACATTATGAAAAAGGACACAGTCGAACATGGTGAAGTGAAGTCAACGACACTCGTGCCGTGAATCCCAGCGTGCACCGATTCATTTACAGTTAACTTTCCCACCCACCTTATACAAGATACAATTTTTCCTTTTTTTTGCTATGGTACGTATGTCAGTTTGTACATATTTTCGTGTTAAATAACAATGGTCACGCTAATAACAATAGCAATGATAACAATGATACACAAGCAGACTACCTGCTATAAATGCAGGAGTGAAGAAGTAGCAGTTTGAAGGTCAACGGTAGGAAGGGAACTCCAAACAAAAATCTGGACAACCACGCTGTTCAACGTGGCCAGCACGTATTTAGCAGAAGAACAAAGCACAACATGCCATGAGAATAATCCGCCAATCAACTCCTTGGGTAGGAATCCCACATGCATAATTTAGAAAAAAAACGCTGCCTATCACACAGTTTAAAAGGAAAGAAGTCTGTCACCCTTGATGAACATTACTCGAAGTGAAGAACGCCCAAGGCGACTTCCCATAAGCTCTCATCGCGCTTACGAGGTTAACATGCGGTGAACTGAACAGAATCTCATCTTCCTAGGAGTTGCCTGCGAAGGGGGCTGCTCTAAGGAACGTTACGAGCAGCAGAAGCGAAGGCGACTTAAAGGTCCGAAAATAACACGATTGTCCATTACCCACAAGAACGTTGATTCATTACGATCCGTTGCAGAAAATGTGATCTGTGCATTTGCAGCCGCATCGGAACCCTGCTTGGTCTTCACGAACCTGACATCCCTGATATCTACATAGTTGTCGTATAGACTTCGGTACGTTTCTCGAAAACGGAAATAACTCCCAATAAGCACGAACGACTAAGTGCTCCTCCCGTTTTCACAACACCGAAATTTCTTTCAGTTCCGATATCAACTTCCCGCCAGGGTTCCTGTAAGGTTTGAGCAGGTTGATCTCCGAAGCTATGTATTCTGTTCATAGCTGAGAGGCGGCTGGGACGTGATAGCCGACCACTGATGTCTCAATATCTATATGATCTAGTTTGGATCAACTGGAACGTTCTTCAAAATTTCAGGATCATTCGTCCAGTCGGCGTGGCCGGTTGGTAATAAGCAATCTACCTTCTTCAAACATAATGCCGTACGGTTCAACGTCATTGATGGGTCTGACGTCAGACACAAAGTAACACTTCGGCACCTCCGCAAAATACACTAGGAACACCAATAAGGTGTACTGTTGTGGATGAAGTTGTACTTGGACGTCAACACTACGATCAATAGTCGTTTGCGAAAATGTGAAATCGGCAAAAGAAATCATATTGCTTTGTCCAGGAAGATGATGAATGTACTGGTGTTGACATTAATGAGGCGTTCCAGATGATTGGGAATCAACACTCACCGGGCTCGCAGTGCTAATTTGGTTGGCACCGATATTTTTCTACACAGTTCAGTGGCAACCCAGTGTAAAAAACGGCCAAAATAGCAGACAACGAAGGATGACGAGACCGCGAAAGCGGGTGAAAATGTGGATAACATCGAGATCAGACCAGAACGTTCAGTGTGCTGTATTAATGACGACGAAGGCGATTCAATACGTTCGGGAGTAGGCATTAGATTATTTTTGAAAAGCCATATCTGAGGCAAAAGCGATTGCAAAATCCGCACAAAATTTCAAAAGGATAGAGAAATATGACAAATATTTTTTGAAATATCCAAATGGATAAGTCACGGCAACAAGCTGTCTTGTTCAGTTAAGCAGACGGGATAACTCGCCGGAAAACTGTTCCGTCAGTTAGGTAGCACAAAAATTTTCGCAGAGTTACTCATTTAAAATCGTTTAAAGATTTGTTCTGCTTTCTGATTCCTCTGCAGTTTTAATTGACGGAAGGATCCCTTCTTAAGGAGAACCCCTTGAACGACAGCACGGTTGCTCTTGACCGTGTACGTGTTCTTACAGAAGAGATAGCAGTGCACGAAGCCAAGTGAAAAGAATGCAAAAGTAAGAGGGAGAAGGATGGCTTGTTGTTATGTACGCCAGGACGAATTCCGTTTTTATATAAATTGCCTGGATAGGCCACCAGTAGCACGAACTCCTTACCAGGGAAGGTGGTGCTGGTGTAGTGACCTGCAGAATTCTGGTTCACATGCAGCATGACGTGCGAAATAGTCTCAAAATTCATAGTTAAATATGGTACCTAGGTTAGTATGAAAGTTCGCATGACGTGGGCCATCCCACTGTTGGTTCGCATGCCGTGACTGCGCGGTGCGAGTCGAAAAGCCATACACTCCAGGTTTTATCACTCATCGATGGCCGGTTTCTAACTTCTCTAGATATGCTTGTATCGATGCCTTTTATAGCGCCATACAAGACCATTTGTGCATTTCGTTCAATAAGCATTCGGCTTTCATTCTTAACAGGATTTTATATATCACGTATAGTTGCCTCGTACCTATGAAAGGCGACACAGTGCTCCGATCACTAAACTGGCACCCAGGGACGCGGTATTCAACGGGCTTCTCACCATGACTATAGCAGCCATGGGCCTGACCAGAAGGTATCGTGGCTCAGGCCGCCGCTCACCCCAACAGTGACGTGGAATATCCTAGAACTGTTGCTGATGGTAGCAATACTAATAAAATGACAGTGAGCGACAACATCAGAAACGGTATGAACACAAGTATGCTATTGACTGCGACGCACCGCCATTTCGGATAGCGTCTCCAACGAGCGATTTGAATGATGTCGAGGACTCCAGCCAGGTAGGCGACACCTACTCACTTTGCCTAGTGCAACCGCCGCGATAATCATATTTACTGACGACGTTGACGCATGCGGTTTCACCCAACCGTTGGTAGTGTCATTATATAATACCCGGTAAGACAAACAGTCAGCTGGAATACGGAGTTCGTGACTCAAACATCGTGGGTTGTGGAACGTGATTAGTTGACCAATTGATCGCACATCCAGAGCGTTCCGGAATACACGCTGACAAACGAATGTATCCCTCACGCGACCACTTAATTTGGGCCAATCGTCAAAGGCAACAACAGTCATACACAGTAATTCTGCGTATACCTTCGTTGCGAATAAGCCACATTTCCAAAACACAAGGCAGAACCGAACGCACAAAAGCATTACATGCCCTTCTTTTTAGCGACAGCCGGACGTCTTTTTGACGCCACAGATGATGCAGGTTGGCAAAGACAACCCGTACTCTTGTTAACCTCGCTGAAATCTCACAAGCAATGTTACAGGCTTACGAGACAGTGTTACCCAATTATGGGGAAGTGTCCACAGTCTCAGGTGGACTGCCTGCAATAAAGATAGGACTGGAAGTATCTCAGTCTTCAAGCAGCAAATTGAAATATGAGGGCATGAAGAGCAGTCCCATTCACCTTTCCCAGCATGGTCTGCATGTCTTCGGAAAACGATGTCTTCTGCACGATTCATGCCGGTCAACCTAACGCCAGGAAGCTCATCATTAAGCTGACTGAATTCCTCAAGCGAGCCTCCCAGAATGACGTCCATGATAAAACTGACCAGGAAGGGGACCGGACACCTTTGACCAATACCACTAAAAGCAATGAACGTCTGGAACAGCTGTCTATGAAAACTCACCCTGCTTGCAGAGTGAGCATACAGTGATCTCAACAGCTTCACGTAGTTCCATAGAAGTCACCTGAGAAAGACAGCTCCAGAGAACGTTAGGAGCAACCGAATCGAAGGCAGCCTTGAGGTCTAAAAAGACCACGAATGTCGAAACACCAAGATAGCACGCAATATAACAATATGACCAACATATCCCAGACCGGACCGGAACCTTACTTGTTCTTCACGTATCTGACTGGCTCTGGGCTTAACGAGCCGACGTAATATAAGGTCAGTGGGTAGCCTGGACGCAACAGGCACTAGGCTGATGCCCCTATGGTTATTACACAGAGTTCGGGCTCTTCTTTTTGAAGGCGGGAATCATTGTTAATAAACGCCAGCCACGAGGTAGCTTTTCAGTCTACGAAATTGTCTAGACGAATTTTCACTTTTGATATCAACTTCTTTCCACCATCCTTGGAAAGAGAAGCACAGAGGAGATCTGGTACAGGATCCTTGTTGCAATTAAACAGTTTAAGTTCCCGAGCCACCCCTGTTTTCGACGGAGGGCTGTCTGAGATGTATGTATGTCCTCTTGACTAGATATAACTGACCCATTTACGAGAATCAACCCGTTAATTTCGTCACGTCCGCCCATGGATCAGAAGGTTGCGTCGAGTCTACCAATTATTGGCGCAAAGGTTACTTATAGTCAGAAGGCATATGTATATATAATGCAAATTGCAGTGTACCAGACATAAGTGAATAACAAAGTGGACAACAAAATGTTTGGACATCAAAATCTGGACAGTGCAGTATAAATGATTTTGGCTGTTGCGAACCACTGATTGAAACCGTGGGGGCTTGCGAAGTGTGACCGATGTGGGGGTTGATGTGAGAATAGGCCAAGATGTGTAATTCCATTGGTGAGTGAAGCTGTACACGTTTTAGAGTCAGAAATCCTCCCGATGGAACCATGTGTCGCTTAAGCCGTGTGACAGAGTACGGGTACGATGCGTTGTCATTCCCGTTTCGTTTCCGATCGAAAACCTGATGGTGTTTAATTTGACAGTGTACATGACCAATGACCGTCCCAAACCATGAAAGGGATAGTGTGTGGGGGCGTGGAGCGGGAGAGGAAAATACCGACATTAGTTGTGTGTAGACGAGCTTGACATGCCAGCCGTGCCGGTCTCACAATGAAAGAACACGACTGTTTACTTAGGTCACGGAATGTAGGGTGAAAGGTCACAAAACGTCGAACAGCGTTGAGGTGTCAAGTACAACGTGCCAACGCGGTTACTAATCTGGTCATGGACATAACCAGACTAACAGGATGATTCTCGAAAGTGTGTCAGGTCAAGAGGACACTCGAAAACGCAACGAATGGGAATTTGGGTTCCATCGTCCACATGGTCTGGTTGAGACCAGCTGAACTGTTCCTCAAAATGTTCAGCCTACCTGTCAAGCCGGCGCGATGCGCTGGCGATAGATAAACGATTTTTTCCGCATGATCTCATCTACGCCAACTCGACAGCCAGTACGACCACGAAACAGGGAAAAGGCTCTCTGCTATTCCAAAACAAAAAGGCTCGTCCCATCTCCATTGAGTGTCCGACCAAGTGGTGCTGACGGTCCTTGAATAAGCTTTTAGTCAGCTCGCATTTAAGTTATCGACGGTCATCATGTTTAGAACCAGGTGGAATCGAACGACGCTTACTCATGAGGCTTACAGATGTGACAGAAATCCATCTTTTTGAAAACGAACAGCTCCTTCGGAGCATACCTCTTCATTGCAGGCTTTCGTAGCTGCTGCGACTCGTCCTCAATGTTCGTTACGTTCTCTCACCTGATGCATTTACGGGCACATATCCTCTGGACAGGTGACAAAACAAAACGGGCGCGCATAACGGCATGTTCCGAGTCCATGAGGTTGCTTCAAAAGGCTCGGCAGTGTTTAACAGTGACGTCATCTGTAAATGACTGCCATATGATCAAGTTGTGTCCACGGCTCCGCAGCATACGGAAGTCTCCATGTAACAGTCTCTTCCTGCGTTGAAATGCACCGTTCGAAATATGGGGACCGTGAGGTGCACATAGCTATAGCACTCTCATCGTTGTCAGTGCGCTGTTTATGGACACATAAGCCAACATATCACCCAGCTGCTTAGCTGGAGAAAACTGAGCATTAAAATCGGCGGCCAGTATGATGATGTCAGTGTTTAGTCTGTTTCAGAAGGTCGCCAAGAGCATAGAACACATCCTTGGTCGCATTCCACCAGCTATCCGTTGGAGCGCACGCCACTATAATGAATATGCAATTTTTTTCCGACTTGCGTCCACAGACTTTGATCGATGCATTGATTCTGACTGGGACCCAATCGAGCACACATCGCTCTACTCTAAAACTCAGCGCCACTCCAGCCTGATCACAAAATTCATCCTCAGCGTCACCAGAGACCCTGAGAGAGAAACGTTTGGGTCGAAAGTTATCTAGAGGTGAGCTCAAGTGAACAACTGTGCTAGAATCGTAGACGCACCTCTGACACACCACACATTAAGCTCCAGACTTGAGAGCGAACTTGCTAAGGCAACTTACTGACAAACTAGTCGGAAGGTGCGGACAGTAAGGACGCCAAGGTTTGCTAGTTGTATTGGCTTTAGGAAACAATTATCAACCGAGGGCCCAGGGAAGGCAGAAAACCTGGAAAGAAAAAAACGGAGGAATAAAACTGTGATGAGTGAGTAGTCACTGTCAGAACGATAACTTCTGATAGTCCCCCGTCATTTGTTCAGCGAAAACCGGCTTATTTGAAGGACTCCAACCCGAGTTTTCGACGCGAAACTGCGATATGCGAGACAAAAGGGTACAACGTTTTCTTGGTGGATCCCACTAAGTGCCAATGACTTCGGAGTCAAACCCTCTTGACAGTGACAGCCTTGCCTAGCCCGATGACGCAGAAATTAAGTCAATAATGCAAAATGTCAAGTCTTTCAGCGCGGCAGATGCATCCGAAGCTACATCAGACTTTCGAAAAACAACGGATGTTCCTCGAACGCACCGAAAAATATGTGCGACGTCACGGTAAAATGTTAGTCGATGGGACAGCTCCTTCTTCAGAACAGGCCAAGTGAACCGGATCCAGTCTGTTTGATTCGGTATAGAGCGGAAATCTGATTATCTGGAGGGCGATCATCGAAAACAGGGTGCAACACCACTCTTGGGGATCACAGTAATGACTAAGAACAAAATAATACTACGACGCAAACCATGTTTCAGGTTAACGGAAGTTTAGCAATGCGTTGAAACGATCTGTAGAAGCACAGCTAACAAACACAAAAGGAAGGCTGCTCCAACGGTTAATGCTCCCATAAAAAAGAAGTGTTGCAAAGGAAGTTCAGGTGACGGAGCTTGTGAATCTTTCCGGCATGTTCTTCTCGGCCGTTATCATTCGTTACGATGAAGAACCGTACCATTAGATCTACCTCAAAAAAGGGGTGTGTGAGAATGAAATCACCGCGGAGTCCTTGGAATTCAAGTTGATGCATATCGAGAATTTTAGGTCGACGCGACAGTTCTCAAGTCCGTGACTAGTTTGGTAGCTATGTGGTGGACACGCACAACAGCGAGTATGGCTTCATCTAAGCCAGTATACACGACCTACCTGACCCTTTCTGCTACCTTGGCGTGGTGGTCAGGCTTGCGTGCTGTTTAGATCCTGAGGGCTGTGCTGAGTGTGACTTCGGTCCTTGCGGGTTCAACCTTGTCAGATTGGCCGAAGGGAAGCAGCCAGACAAACAGAGTGAGTGTCTGTGGACTTCTATCCATTCTTTTCTTCTACTTTGTTGGTGCATTGTATGGTGAATGGTCTGCCTAGCGTTTCATGGTTGAGCGAGAAATTTGCTTTTCATCCCCATCTTCTTTAGGTTGCACTAACCAGCAATCCTATACTGCAACGGTTCTTGTATTAAACTTCGAAAATCTTTCTTCCTAGTTTAGATCTCGTCATTGTAGCCTCTCTATTTAAAGTTTCCGAGATAAGTTTTTCCTTTCCTTATTAGTCAATCAAGTGGCTAACCAGCATTGGCCGGCTGGACAAAAAGGCCCCACTGGCACACCTCCCGGTCTTATTCCTTCGGGTTTACACTGGATATGTGGTGTGTTGGTGGAACTGTAATTGGTGCAGCGCAAGCCAGTTGCAGTGATGGATAAGCGCAGGCGTCCTTTGGCTTCGGTCACTGTGACAGGCTAATCCGAATGGGATGTTGCCAACCATACACGACCTAATTAGCACACTCAAGTAGACTTCTTATTAAAACATTCGAAAGGCCTTTCTGTCTACGCGGAAGAAAGTGCGCTTAATCATTCTGAGAGTTGCAAATCCCTTTTGTCGCCATCTCGTGGTGATAAGCGAACAATAAATTAGACGACATCTGGACGCCCAGGTTTTTCTTTAGACAGATTTAGATGATACCCATTGTCCAAGTGTATCAGGAACCACGAAGTTATTACCAAGGTCCCCGCCGGGCCACATGTATGCGCAGTCGCCGTCATTCAGTGGGACGCCACAATCGTTAGACCAGCTCTTAGTGGCGTCAAGTTCAATCTGTAATGCACCGGAATAATGAACATTCCAGTCGTTCAACTCCTCGGCGCAGAGAAGAGCGTTGCTAGAATTGTTGACCGAAAAGTAGTTGACGCAAATAGGAAGTGAGCAATGAAAACAACGCCGCCTGATACAAAAAAGGTGAACCAGGTAGTGAGACTAACTTTTGGTTTCAATTATCGTCGTACAGTTTTCTTCGACCGACATTGGCAAAGTAAGCCAGATCTACAGGACGACACGTGAAGTGAAATTTGCGTTACTTTGATGGGAACATACTCCGTACGCACAAAATTAACCAACAATCTCGCAAGATTAATATTTCCTGGACGGAGCAGACGGATACTGACTGCCGGGAGACCGAGATGGACCGCCCAACTCAGTTCTTTACGTAGGGCTACTTCACTCGAAGCGCGTACAGATTCAATACCGGAATCAACATCAATTGTAAGGGAAATTTTTCCCACCAAAGACTTTACGAGATTTTCTGGAGACAAAGTAAAACAATGCTGGAATACAAACCTTCGTTTTTGAAAACCAAGTCGGAACGAGTTACAGGCACAGCCGAAGAGTCGGGAACGTTACTATTACAAAGGATGCTCTTGGGGTGGAACAAATCTATTGCGATAAATGCAAAACTGTGGGGTAGTTCACGTCAAAAGTAGAATCCTACCCGGAGGACCTAGAAGATGCATACTGCGAAACCACATCACCAGTGAATGCCAGATCAAGCCCAACCAATGCTCTACCAGCCATGCTTCCAAGGCCACATGCACCAAACCAAATTGCGCGGGCACCGCTATAGGTCAAGGAATTCGGTGACTGACGAGTAGTTTGGTGACTGTGCAGTGGACACGCTCAGCAGCGAGTATGGCTTTCTTCAAGCCAGGGGAGGTCAGGAATGTGGTCCACATGAGTTAGTTCACCTGCGTACTCATGCCCCCTTACCTCATCCCGTTAAGTGTACCATGTACACGTTCCTACAGACCAGAGGGCGTTAGTGGGCGCTTCAGAAAAACTTGGTTTTCCTCTGCCTCCACCCTGCTGGCTTTATGTTTAACCCTTCTCCAGTACGTAAACATCAGATAAACACTTTGCATTATTAGGTCTGATATGCTACATTTAGACCTCCCATGCAATTGGCATTTAAGAAAAAGCAAAATTAGTCTGTTCCAAAGCAGCCAGATCTAGGATGGCTGAGCTTCTTTCGAATTTCAAGAATCGTACTGGAATCTGCTTTTTGTCACTACAAGTTAACACTCTATTGCTCTCATCCAGCAGAACTCGAAAGTGACCAGTGCCTTCGCACAGTTTTACTGCCCTTGACCTCAGATAAGCGTCGGGGAACATATTTCCCGGTGGTGGTTCCTCAAAGATAGAGTCGTTACCTCCCGTGCACACAGTGGAGCATTGCTCGCACCCGGTCTTGAATTCGAGGCACCTGAGGGTAAACTGTGAAGCCCGGGTGTTAAGTTACAGCATGTAGACAGAAGTAGTTGATTCTAAAATATTCACTTTTCCACCTTGACTTAAGTGGCATTTCGGTTCTTCGCAGATCTTAACGAGACGGGATTTGACAAACAAAGCGCACGTACGTCATCGATAAGATGATTTTAAGGGCGACTGATCGCAATAGAATGAACTTTCTGCTTTCGTTGGGTCGCGGTTGGTGGCTAGTGCTTAAGGAAACCACGGAAACGTTTTTAAGATCCAGCTTCCCGCGGGAGTGTGCAACATGATCTAAAAAATTGGGATGTTGAAACCATCAGTAGCGGTGTACATACCATTTTTTATGTTTGCTGATACTCAGTACCTCTTAGAAAGTCATGTCTTGCTTGGTTAACAGTCTTCGCTGAAGATTTGTTCCTCAGACAACAGCAATCAAGTTCCATCATGCCAGGCAGTATCAGGAACTACTAAAGTGTGGTGGATTTTATCTTAGTTAAAGGAAGGTAATTGTACTGTCAGCTCTGGCCCCACGTTTGTAAAGCAGAACACGTTGTTGATATACAGACTGGAAATAGCATAACGTTACGAGCAAGTTATAATACTCCACGTTCTCAACCATCTCGAGTGACCTTCCTCAGGAGTGTTGTAATCGAAATCCGAAGTGTTATTCACAACAATGGCCGACGGTAGCTCCCTACCGACCGATCTATGAACTGCTGTGCCTCCGGTACAGCACAGCCTATTAGTACATTGAGTCTGTCTTCCCCCAACGAGATGGACAGAAAACTGGCCAATTGAGGTCAACGATGAATTCCTTATCAGATACTGCTACCGCTCAGTCAGCCGACAATTCTTTAAGAGTAAGTGCCCTGTCTACCGTAACTCTACTTCGATCATCTAAATGCTCGCTTTTTTAACCCACTACTCTGCATCCAAAATTATTCGCAGTCTTTTGTGTACGAGTGCAAAGAACACATCCTCAATTAAAGACCGATCTATGAAGCTGGCGTCAAAGACGTCAGTTAGGTAGGCTTACGTTTTAGTCGTCCCGACTGTTCCAGTCAACTAAATGGGCACGAACTCAAAGCGAAACTTCCTATTATGCGAACAGTGTTCTACTGCTTGAGCCCTTCAAGTTGAGTTCGGGATCCGAAGGCGCCTAGCGTGTTTGCATTAAGGCGTGACGTCTCCCCCAACACGAAGGCCGCGAACACTGTGCACGGACTCTACTGTGCTTGGCTGTGTGGTTCGGCGACAGACAAATAACACATCGTACGCCTTTCTTTGAAGCTGCGCGCTGTTCTTCCAGTAACATGCTTTGGAATCGTCGGTATTGCGACTGCTCACGATCGCCACCATATACTGCGCATTGATGCGGTTTATTCACCGTTTTGACAATGATCTACGCGCTGGATATTTGTTGGAATTTCTTACAGAGGCGCACGGTCTTCCGTCCGCCAATGCGGCCCGAGCGATGAGTTGACCATACAGGTTATTAGAAGGCGACATTCTTTCCCTTTCAAACCCAAGCAATTAGTCGACAGAGGGATCCCTACCAGTGTTTATGATGGAATCATCTACTTCTGGCCAACCCTCTTGCAAAGCGCAGAAAGAAATGTGACCAGACAACTCGAATGGGATGGGTGGTTCCGTTGGACTAACGTCAGCCGACATCGTTTCATCCGAGTGAGTGAAAACGGCAGGCCATCACTGTCTCCTATAGCGTGCCTCGAGCCTTTAACACAGGGCCCCGGTAGAAATTCGGATCATTTGATGAAGGTTTCCTACTCGTTGCCCCAATATTTCGGCTGCCGGAGTGCATCCTACGTCATCTGGCAATAACACGTAAAGTTCTATGGCTGATTTTGTTAGACCCGTACATTGGTAAATCGAGCAGGAAGAACTCATCCCTTCGTCATTTGGTTTATTGACTACTTTGAGCTCAACATTTCGTATGACGTTGGCTGAATTTCAAAGATGACCCATCAAAGTTTTCTAGTGCGATTATTTGTAGACCCATGTTCCCAGATACGTCGCGTAAAGGCCCTTCTATGAAACACCTTTGGAACCCATAATCACGGGGCTGTATGATGAGTTAGCCAGGATGACATCCTACCTGTCCATCGAAATGTTTCTTCCGTCCTATTGAATTCAAGCCGCTCATTTAACATTCCGTGAAATTCCAGTTGTGTACTCATAAACAGTGTTCCCTCTTTCTTCACGTGCATTTCTTCTTCGATCAGCCGATCGTCCTTCAACCAGCGTTGCTGATGTGAACTACGAGTTGTGGCTGAGACAAAGATAAGGAGTTTAAATGTACACCACAACTTATTCGGTGGGGCTACCACTTTACCTACAAGTACCCCTGACCGTTGTAGCCACTTAGCTCTATGAGATTCAAGTAAACCAAGATCACCTGAAACAATGGAAAATTCACCACTTCTAGACGCGTCCCGGAGAAAATCCAGAAATTTGGAATAAAAGAGTACAGTCAGAGAACGAACCGCCGCCGGAGCAATGGAAACGTTCGACGACATTTTGAGATTTTTATCAGTGTGGTCACCTGGGTTCAGCAGTCAGCTGGTGGAGATAGAAAACCGGGCTATCCCCTGCAGACGTAGACATAGAACGAAAAGTCAACGACGCCGTTGTTCCCGGGACAACGTCAGGTGGCTGGTAACTAGACAAACAAAACCGTCTTTTGATTGCGCTAGATTCTATCCGCTCGACCAGTGCAAAAGTTTGGATCGATAGGCTTCAGCTAACTGATAAGGGAACTTTGTTGGCTCGTAAGGAGAGACCAAAACGGCCTGTCGGCCGTTGACGTCTGGTGATTCGTTCAGCCAGACTTAGCCCATTCGCACCTGAAATAGTCATGTCTTCAGCTCAACAGGCACAATAAATTCTCAGCCCTCTGATCGGCCGATTCCCATTCAGAACCGACGGTCGTACAGGAAGATATATTGTTATTAAGGTGCTAAATTATAACACGGGAAGAACAACAGACCTCGATGTCGAACCCACCGAGTTTGCAAATTCCGATGCCGGCTACTCAATTGAACAAAGCCAAATTTCACGAATTACTCAATGGCAAAGCGATAAAACCTGTGAAACTAGAGGCACATATAAACAATTGTCCAACAGTGAGAAAAGAGAGCAAATAACTCGCTCGTTAATAGTGGTGGCAAATGAGCTGCATGCAGCATTAGTAGGATGTTGAAATCAACGCTCCTTTAGAGAGCAGATAGTTGCGCGCGGAAATTTTATTGTCGTGCTAGTTCTTGCGAAGGAGGCTCGCAAGCACTACCTTGAATGTTTCAGGTATGAACTGAATGACGGTTGACAAGGACGGAGTGGATTGAAGTAGGACGCGTAGACACTGACTTTGCATCGTGCGTAAACCTGTCCTCACTCACTCAACACAGGCGGCCTCTTCGGCACTTCTTTCAATCCGTAAGGTGATAGGCGGTAACACAGTCTCCCAAAGACAGGTATATATGTCAGAGAATTCCTTGATCCTGAAGGATTCGGAGGATGTTGAGGTAGGCTAGGAAGTGGAAATGTTACCATGGGTGTAAGTAATTGGTAGGCTACTCGAGTTCCTGATTTGCAGTTCCTTAACGTGGCATGTTTCCTTGGTCGCTTGGAAAAACAATAGAGAGAAGTGTTTGCTTCTAATAGTAAAATGAAAAAAGCGCAGTGGTGCGAGGACCTCGGATCGCTCTACGAGTGAACCAGCGGGCAAGCAACGTCTAGTCAACACAGAACAGCTGAAAGAAACTGTTCTGGAATGGAGACAGAATGTACGATCAAGTTTCAACGGAATCCGTTGAAGAATCTTCACAAATTCTCTACTCTCCATTCATCTTAACGTTGTCGGATGGTGTTACTTGGGGAGACTTGACAGTCATGATATAACAGTCAATTTTGAATCACCGACACGAAGACGGAGGTTTCACCTAGTACTTTCGGTGAGGTACACATGCCGGACCCTGAAGATGCTAACGTAGGCCTCAGTACAACAGAAGAAAGGGGGTCAGTGATGAAGTGGTTGGAAACACCTCAGGAAGCAATACGTATTAGCTTGAAAATGCTAGATTTAAAGAGGGAGTCTGTGGGAATGAGACGGCTGAAAACTATCGTGGGTGATGTTTAGCCCTCGTGAAAACCAGAATCATCCCCTATTACCCATTGGTTATCCAGGTTCAGTTGGTTACCTACATCGCGGATCATGGGATCAGTGGTGCATTTTTGCTCAGACTTATAGACAAACCAAAAAATATTCATCAGTGATGATAAAACGTTCTAAATATGGATCGTATGTGAAGCTATTTCGCGCAGAGGATCATTTTGTGTCATGTTTTCATACACCATACATGGTTCAAACCCCGTCCCAATGCATGCCTAGTGGGCTTCCAAAAATCAACGAAAATAGTGCTGGTATATTTCCAGCTTGTCTAACTATGCTGTGGCACCACGGGAGATGCCGTTGGTTCTGTGGACAGCACCGTACTCTCTTGAAGAGTCAGAATCAATAAATCTGTTTGGCTTGATGTGCGGAGTTTGCAGTGTGAACGAAATTGACCCATCGTGCGCGTTTACTACCTCGGAGAATAACTAAAAGATAACTCTCATAATCAATCCAAAAAGACTGAGCTCCATCACCACAGGCTAACCGCATCTTTTGCGTGCAATGGTTAGACGAAATGCCGACGTTCTTCTGTCCAGCCCCCTCTGAGGTCCACCTACGTATCTTTGGTTGGTTCTGTTAATAAGGGTGTAAGGCCAGAGAAACACATCCAATACTGCTGGTCCTAAGAGGCTGTGTTCTGTTGCGCCAGAGTTTCTTCTAGCTGTTTAGGGTCCTCTGGAAAGCACCGCTGGTTCCTCATAACTGCACGGTGAACGTCTGCGAGCTCTGGAGAGAGTTATAAAATAGGGTGTTGCGACACGTAACCGAAATCCCATCACGCGATTAGTCGAAAGATTGTTTACTGTTAAGATTGACGGACCCCGTATGAAACAGGTTATATGTTGGAAATCCGGCGGATATCACCGTAGCGTCGTCCAAAAAACTGAATTACTCTGAAGATCGTGTGCACTCTGGAGCACCTTGAACGGAAAGCTAGAGACGTTCGTTCGTTACGAAAAAGCCTATTATTGACCGGTCGATCTGAGGCAAGGCCATGCAGCGAATAGTAACCGGAACCTGATGGAAACCGTCACAGAATTCTTATCAGTGTTGGTACAAGCCGCCTCTTATGTAAAAATTAGTAGTCGCATTATATGCTCAAACCCTTGGCCGGATAAAACACTCCTGTAGGTCTTAAAAATTTCTGCCACCTCCTGAAAAATGATGCTTTGTACTCTGGGACGGCTTCTCCACCAGTATCGTTTAATCCATGCTGGTATTTTGCTTCATCCCGATTGTCCAGTAGACAAACAGGATCTATTGAAAGGTAATCGTCGCATCAGCAGCAGTTTGTCTGTAAGACCTAGTAAAACTTCGATGACTTCGCGAACGTACTGTAGCTGGCTCCTATGGGGTTGGAAAAAATACCCATGGATGCTATGCAAACCAACCGTATCTTCGAAGTCCAGGAATAACCCTTATTTCTCCACCACTGACTTTGCTACTTGTTAGGGCACCAATGCGCTTAATCTGGCCAACAAACTGTCTAAGCCCCTTCGAGCTTTGTTTTTCTGCTATGCCCCGGAGTGTTTCCTAATCAAAATTGTAATTTAGGATTCCCCACATAAATTGCAGGCTTGTCGTTGAGAGTACGATTGCGTTCTGCGCTGATAGGAGCGAAATTAAGAATGGTGGATCGGCCATTTTATCAACATTCCGCTTACCGCTTTCCGTCAGATTAGCCAACTTGTCGTTATAAATACGCTGACAGTTCGGTGCAAGTTAATCCTTATTACTTTTGCTCGCCTGCTGGCGCAATGTTCTGTTGTCTTCAATCTTCTTGCAATATAAAAGCTGAACACTTATTATCCGGGCTGGATTTTAAAACTACTTAATGCAGTTTCTCTGTCCTTCCGATGGGTGGCTTCAATTCAATGGAGAGCGATGTTCCGACTATTTTATATACAGGCTGCAAGAATCCTATGCCCACATGGTTTGTCACACAGATCGGGTTACTGAGATTCACGTAGAATAACTCTGGCTCACTCGGTGGCTTACCGACCAAAACTAGTCACGGTTGCAGTGTGTATTTGCAAACGTAAGGCTGACAATTGATGAAATCTGAACCACTGATAAGTGATTATTCAGTCGTATCACTTGACTTCCTTTGCATCACCGGTCTTATCCGACTGTCGGCTGGTGATCGGTGTAGGAAATGAGTGTTGGTGAATAACTTCTGTATTAAGCAGCGCAAACCTAGAAGGGTTCCACCCGCTTCCACTTTGTTGGCGATTCCTGCAACCAGTGTTCTTTAAAACGCCGTTGGTGTACCTCTGTCCCTAACCGTGACTGAGTTGAATATTCCTACTCGCTACGAGCCAACCATCATCGTGCAAAGTGTAGACTAATAATGACCACCGAATTCGGAACAAGATTTGACTGAAGGTTCAACAATATTACCAGGCAATCAGTAAAAGATGCGTGAAGGCAGTAACATCTCTCAGTTGTAATACTTCGTGTCAGTAATAAAATTACTGCGTAAGTATACAGCTCGACCGCCTTAAATTTGAATAAGTATTGCAAAATGTATGTGCAACGCCAACTTAGAAGTTTATTTGCAAAGTCCAAATGACTGGAAAGGTTGCGTTTTGTGTTACGCTTGCGAAGTCAAAGCAAACAGATTACTTAATTAATTCGGGTTTAGCAAAAAATACGTACTAACGCGTTCGGTCATTTTGCGAGTGTCAGAAGGAATGGAATACAAGGTGGCCAAACACAACCTAGTGTGTCGGAAGTATCTGGAAAGGCAACTACGCCGTCACACTCTTGGATTACCTGGGAGACGTGGCATGTTTGAAAATATTACCGGCTTTCTAAAGACGAAGTGGTAAAAAATTTACATTGCCACACGAAATTGGTATGCTTTACTAGTTGATGAGGACCACAGTCTCCTTAAAATACGTCTAACCGAATGCTTTGTGACCAGTCTGAATAACCTTGACAGTTCCTATCGTCAACTAGGAAGGTGAAGACTAGTTTTCCCTAACTTTTGGACCCATCAAGTGATGCAGCCTCTGCGGCCAGAATCGCTGATGTCCTTGCTGATTTCCGCACTGGCATTATTGTGCAGATTGTTTATGTCGCTGGAATTCGTGGCACTGACATGCTGACCACCTCTTCAAGTGTCACAGGGACAACTTTCCTGGCCCTAACTGTGTACCTTTGGGAGCCTAACTGCGGTGACTAATTAGATAGCTGATTTTCTCTTTTGTTGACCACGACATCTGTCACGCAGGGGATTGTAGCTAGAATATATGAGCCCCAAGATTACCACACCCACTTCCGGGAGTATTGGGAGAAACCTTTTTAAGAATTAGCAACCTTTCAACTTGCTATGAGGCATCTCAAAAACTTCAGGGGTCCTCACTATATACCTGACTCCTCGACACCTTTCATCGAAGTGCGGCACATTTTTGCAAAAGTTGATACACTATGGATCGGTTGATGTTCAATGGTAGGTGCAACTAGACAGTCGATGAAGATTTTGCTTTACTAGGTAGGCCGTCCCATCGTAAGTTGCAGTCTATAGGTCCTCGATGACTACGGTCAAGTGTTGGCAGTCGTTTGTAAAAAGTGTGTGAAAAGCAACTTTTACTTCTAAGGCGTGGGTTCTGTAAGGCATTCAAGGTAACATTTTCCATTATTCTATTTTTATCAGCGACCTTCTCCCCTCAATTTTCCCCGTCATTATGGCTCGTTGATAGCGTCAGAATTTGGTATTCACTCAACTCTGCAAATGAACCCCACGTCAGTAAGTGTCAGGGAGAAGCGTCGTTTGTATCACCTGGAGATAACTAAAGGTCGACCATGGCTGTCAAATGCAAATGGGCGTTCCAGCCAACCTTTTCGAGAAGAAGTACTTGCTGCAGCTCTTAACTTGTGCACAAGGTTGCCACGGGCAGCGCTACAGCTTTGCCCACGCTTACAAAAGGTAGATGTGCTGGACAGTGCACCACGGACCTCACAGTGAACGCGTATTCTTTTTCTCATACAAGCACAGATGCTCTCGCTTGCGAGTGATTGCTTGATCGTCTTTACACCGGACCTAATTGTTTTCTATTCAGTCACAATTAAAGGACTTATAGCCAATTCTACACAGTGACACAAACGCCAAAACCAATTGATATCAAGCTTGCCTGCTGGGCTTCCCGACTGGTATATAGAAAGTTTTGCATATTTTCAGCCCACTAAGTACTACAAATTATCTCAATGGTAAACTGTTTCAGGTTGTCAGCGTCAACAGGTACATCAAAATCAATGCCTCACTACTTCTTAAAATTCCTGCGCTGAATCGTGTTCAACATGGTCACCGTTGCTCAGACAGGTTTTCTATCAACCCCACCCCCAATGTTTCCGACTCATGCCGACCACTTTATTCCACCGCACTCCAAAGATGGAGCTGTGATTTAATCACCCTTTCATTAGAAGAACGGACAGCTATTAAGAATCGTGCGATGTCTTGCCACAAAGATTGTTCGTGGCTAAATGTCGAGAACATCGTTTTTCGAATACTCACACTGATTGACGGTCAGTAATGGAAATGGCGCTAAATCGAGACGTTAACTACACAGACTACAAGTTCATCATAGTTAGCAAGGATCCAAACAGCTTTTTTCCATTTTGTATCAGAGAACCTTGCTGATTCTGTTGATCCCGGGAGTCTATTAGCTCTTCAAGCTGCGCATAGTCTACTCGCAACATCTGTCGGTAGGCCGGGTCTAAAACAGCCGAGTCTATGATGCACCGAGCGTCTATAAATTCTGGGCTCATTGAGTAGCTCATATCGGTCCAAAAGGAAACACAGTCATATTGGCGGGTTTTGTATCAACATGAAGTTCAAACTTACGACCACCTTGAATGCGTCCGATTCGGACACACGACGGGCTCAGAATTTCAAGTCACACAGCGCAACAGAAGCGGCTCTTCGAGATCCGGCCTATTGACGGACGTTGCGATTAGAACGAGCTTAGCTAGAAGAACCAATATACGTCGACGACTAACACATACTGCGCCGAGGAACATGCAGTTGTGCATAGGCACTGGGTATGCCAAAGCTTTTACTTCTTCCATTCGCCGTCTGTTCATTGATCGCCCGATCCGCTGAAGTAAACCAAATTGTAAGTCATTCACCCGGTCACTGGAAACGCTTCGTCAAAATTCTGCTGTCGCCCTCTGTTTGCATGCTCAATTTCACATTGCATACAGATATAGTCGTGAAGGACTAGAAGGAAGCACCATAACTTCAATTATCTTGCAGTAGTAACCGATCAAGTGTCAAAACATGCTGGCCAGCACTTCTGACTAGCATCGGCTGCAAGAGTTCTGAAAGCGTAATAAAAGACAGAATCTGCTGGTTTCGCCTTGCGCGGGGTTCTTTAGGGTTCCCTGATATCGAGTTTTGGAAGTGAGTTTCGTGTTTCTGATCTTTCGAGGTTTCTAGGCAATGCCACGAGCAAGCCGGATAGAGGGGCGGTGACTGAAATGTGGGACATCCGGTTCCAGGAAGCTTTTGGTTCCGTCAGCTGCATGCTCTTGCGATGAATGCTCCGGAGGCGACAGTAGCGCGAAATATCTGCAAGTAGGTCCAGGTGTTTCCAGAGGGAAGTTCGAGTGGGGTGAAAGTGCGCAAAACGCCGACTAACTACATGAAATGGCGCAACACGAAAATTAGCCTTTGCACATCTGCTCTTTCTGTTGCACAGGAATTATTTGACCGATAGCCCTGTCCATTTCACTTCTGTGCCGACTGTACAAAACCAGTCGATGAATATCCAACTTGGGCCTTATCCGGGAGGATACCTGAAAAAAACATATGAGTGGACGTCAAAATGTGACTTGTCGCTGTGTGTCCTAAAGGGTTCGTTGTAGTCTCCTGTTACCTCTCCGACACTTCGGTGACTTAGATACTCCTATGGACAAACGATCGAACTGGCAGCGAGGAAACAACCAACAGGTTCGTGCACTCAGACCTCTAGTGTGTTCAGCCCGTCCATTCACTTGACCGCGACTACGACTGAAGCACGGCGAAAGTTATATTGTAATGAGTTTAAACACCATATACTGGTCAGGTATGGACACGGCGTGTGAGGGTGAAGGTGAACGTAGCTGATTGACAGTAGTCCGTGCAGGTGTGCTGATGTGGATTTCCGCCACAGTGAATGAAGGTATATTGGACGAATTCGATCCATCATGCTGCAAAGGAATTTTGGGTTCACAGCGGAAGTAGTCGTGGAGGCTGGCGAACCCAGATGTTCGCTGGAATGGCTAGCTGATTCGGTTAGCCTTTGGCTCCCCAAAATCAGGACAAAGATGACACGAAGCACAGAGAACCCACTGCTTGCAATCTCCGAGGATCACTGTATTTTCGATTCATATGGTTCAAACATCAGGTGTACATGTAAACTTGGAAAGTCAGGAGGTTCGAGGAACATTTAAAATAAGATACAAAGTGCTGCACGAAGGTAAGAATATCGATTGAAACCCATCGTCACTAATCGATGTCCAGCGATTTTTACTCCACCACACACGGCCGTGGCTCGCCTTTATTTAGAATACTCAGCTGAACTTTGACCATAAACTCCTAGAAAGGCATTGGGGACCTCAAGAGGGTACGAAAACCCGCCGAACGCATGGTAAGCAGTATGGAAGGTCGAAACTACCACGACAGTTTGAGTTTACTGGATTTGTCGTCAGTCGAAGGAAGTAGGGTACGAGAGCATCTAACTAAAGTTCACAAACCCGTCAACTACAATGCCACACGTTTTGGGTGTTCGTTCCAATTTTTCAAACCACCTGGGAAAAATACACGTGTTGGAACAACTTGCTTCCTGCGCGGCACCAGCTTAGAGTAAAGTTATTTGCTCTTATCGGGAAGATTGAGATTCGTGTTTCACTTACTACATTTCTGTTAGATCGTTGCTGAAACATTGAATCGACGGAAAAAGCAGTCCGGTCACTAGCCAGATAACACCAGACAAGCCTGAAATCGCCAACAGGAATAGGCTTTCACTAAGTGGTGGATTTGAAGTTGAACATGGGTTTCGTATAACAACGAAACACACAAAAATCAGATGTTTTTTAATCGTAATTGGGTGTAAGAGGTGTCCTTCAGAATTTCTGGAAAGAATATTTGCCTCGTTTGTGTTATGCTACATCACAGAGATCATTTGATAGGAGTTGCTATTAAATAATTCTTCGGTGCTATTTAAACTTTGTTGCGAGATGGTCGCTGGAATGGAACGAGAAAATGTAGTGAAAAAACAAGATACTATAAACATCGAGGTGAAGTTCGTTGAAGGTTATGTAGGTTTCGCCTTCCTGTCTGCTGAATCAGTCAGTATGCAACTGCAGATGAAATAAAATTATCGATTAAAGTCGAGTTCAAGGGGAATTCGCTTGGTGAATCAACAAAAGTGGAGGCTAACAGGGCTGGTCACCTCAACTTTAATCACACATTCAAATTTCTCTGTAACCTGGATAAAGACGATATCGATTGTTTATGCAATCAACCATTTGTGAGTAGGTGATGCGACAGTTGAGAAGTGACATTTTTTGCTCCAAGTTTCACTTTTCGAGCACAAGCTCAAAGACAAGAAGCAGAAAGAAGGCAAAGTGGAACTTGTTGGACAAGGAGTCTTCGACTGTCTTTGTCTGTTACGTGGTTAGTAAATTGAGCTACTCAAATTATGCTGTCAATATTTAGGCGAATCTCGTGTTAATAAATCGATAGTTTTGCATAAACCACTTTGTGCACGTTCTTCCGAACCTTTGGTAATGCTCAGCTGCCCAGAATTACTTGAATGTAAATAGCCACATGCCCAGATTTCGATATACTCCGAGAATTCCGCGTTGATTACCAGTGAATATGAATCGTTTTTGTTATTGAAAGTGTACATTGGATCAATGCAAAACCTTCCAGATGGAATACAGATTAAAGATGGGTCAAAATTCATTTGCACAATGCCAATGTACAGCCAACTTGACTTTTCTGAAGTGGGTCAACATTGATTCACTTCTTTCAGCTTTTAACTAGCCTGAAAGACCCATGGTTTTCACGAACGGATCTGTTAAGCTTCCATCCGATGAAGATTATAATGAAAAATTCCGCAGATGGCCCGATTCTGTGCCATTAAAAGGGTTCGTCGAATACATACCAGAAAGGTACATCTCTCCAGCATAACGGTGACACGTGAACATTTTGTTAGTGTCTGTGAAGAAACACTGAATTTGGATGAAGAGGTTGGGGATTACTGTTCTCCTGAACACTTGATACATCGAAATACCGGTATGAACGAGAATCCAAAGGTGGTTTGGAATCAAGAACGCAAATTACTGCTCACCCCAGATGGTTCTCAAAAGTATTTCAAGCCAATTGCTTTCACTTCTTAGCCTGCGATGGAAAATATCTAGTAACAAAATTCGACCCATAGAATTTGCTAAAGTTAAATTAACGAACGCTGATAAGGGAAAGGCCGTATGTTTCGCATTTGGTATTACAACCGCTTAATTAAAAGGACGAAGAAATTTCATACACATACCACGGAGTTGCTTACGTCAATTTCGCTCCACTACTGTATCCAGGAGGTTAGTGAAATACGCTTGTATAATTTCATATTATCTTTCTATGTGAATACAAAACGATTGAGGCCCGTAATGAACACAGAATCTTACTAAAATAAAACTGTAACGGAACATTTTTTTAAACATAATCAGTTTACCTTCCGAAACAGTTTTTTCGTTATCAAACACAGATAGTTTCTGATGAACGTTCGATTCACTAATCCTATATGAACACAGTCACTTACAAGTTGTGCAAATGAGAACCACTCAGAGTGTTTTTTACAAGTAATTTGAAAAAAGTAAGTTTGCTTACTGCTTCAGAAATAACGTACTGAAACTGCATGTAGCGACTATAATAAATGATATTTTGATAGTCGCATTCATCTGTACATTTTCTATGATTTTGATTTTGTACCTACTTTTGTTTTAGTCAAGCTACCCATTTGGTAACATCCGTCCCGGGGCTAACACACAAATTGTTGGGACTGATCCAACAAAATACAACCCTGTCAGTTAGCACTATCGACAATCGATCGACAGTGAAAAGCCAAGTCTCAGCGCGTTGACTTCGTATATTATTACCGACCCTGGAAAATAGAGAGTACAGAGAGGCGCGTCAAGCTAGCGAGGCACGGAGCGAGTTGTGTGTTAGCCCCGGGACGGATGTTACAAATTGTGTAGCTTGACTAAAACAAAAGTAGGTACAAAATCAAAATCATAGAAAATGTACAGATGAATGCGACTATCAAAATATCATTTATTATAGTCGCTACATAGCTCTCCCCCAGAAGGCTAGTAAGTATTACACAGGCCTTCGTTATTGCAGCGAGGGAGGGAAAATCACATATCACGTTTTTTTAGAATGATCACAGTTACAAGGTGATACATGCAAAGAATGATTGCACGTGATAGGGAGTGTCAAAGTTCGGGGGTGGAGGAGGGTCGGTCCAAAACATTTGCTGCGCTGCTATGGTTTAATTATTTGTGTTATTTAGTCTTCGGTGCGTTTCTTGTCTATCGCAGCGGGCTGCCCAACCCTAAAAACTCTTGAGAGAAAAGGGGGGTAGGTTTGTCCAGTGCTGTACGATAGGTCTATGGGAGTTGTCTCTCCACGCACCATATCCGAATCGTCTGGAAGAGAGAAAACAAGGTGAAGTACCCGCAGGACAGGCGGAAAAGGATAACTCACCGTGTAAACGTATCCGGTGGACTAAATAATTTCACAGTCGGAGTTTCGTGGACACTACAACTTCGAGTGTCACTGCCTTTGGTTCCCTTCTTCTTTGTTATCCTGTCTACAGTTGATAGACTCAAAAAAGAAAAAGATTAGTAGGCGAATAGACCTGGTCCAGAACCATGCTAAGGAATAGTACGTGGTGTTTAAACTGACAGGTATCCTTAGGCAGGTCGTGCGAGTGGATGCCAGGTGGACTGAAATGAAACAGATAGCGTAGGTTTGGCGCTGTTAGTGTTATCCGCGCAACCGCTCAGCGTGAAATGCTGTTGGCCTAGAGATATCCATGGTCTGCACAGACAAGGTGGATTATTCCTTGCAAAAGTGCGCAAACAATCTCATATGGCTTAACAAAGCTTTTGACACGGTGTTGCGAAAACAAATTAGCGCTGGACGAACAATCAGGAGTGACCGTGCAGTGAGGACATTAATGCTAGTCGTGTTCCCCTTGCAGTACCTGCGTTAGGTAGTGCTTACGACGTTGCAGGGTCCGATGCCGGCTGAAATGTGCCATGGCCGAAACTGCACTCGCGTGAATGAGCGACAGAGGTGTTCTCTGGGTCGGTCCTGAATGTTGAGAATTCCTGATCTCGTGCGGGAATAACCTACCGAGGAATGGTGTTGTGGCAAGCGTTAGTGGTTCGAGCCGTGAGGACGTTTAATCCGAGGTGTTTACCGTGCTGCTTACGACTGTAAGAGCTACACCGTTGGAAAGATGTCCGATAGATGGCCAATGAAACCAGAGCTGCCAGATTGGTTGACCCGTGAATATCAAACTAGGTCAGATGCTGGGTGTGCGTCGCCTTGATGAGGCGTAGATGCAGGGTTTGTGCACCGTTTGGCTGCAGTCAGCTTTTGACTGCGGTATATGGTGCCTGGATGATATACTAGGTCAAAGACATAGAGAACGGCTTGAAGAAAGTTCAAGCCGCGTCGCGAAGCAGCGATTTCTGCTCCTAGAGCCTCAATGTCTGATAGACCACCTTGTCGGGACCCACATGCGCCTACTTTAGAACGTTTAGTAGATTGTGGTACATTCAAGCAATCTAGTTGCTGAAAAGGCTCCATTACTTGATCAGCCATGTTTGCTGTCTCGGCAAGAGTTTGTGAACGTGCAACGGAGGGCTACGTCTGTGTGAGAGTTGCCGATGATTTGTTGCGTTTGCGCTAGCGGCGTTGTAGGGCGTTTGTCAACTAGCTTGAGGTCGTGGAAAATTTTCTGTACTCGGGTCTTTTCGGTTAACAACTGCTCCTTTTTTTATAAAAGGTCTCGTACTTGAGCTATACGGTTGGTTCACTATAACATCGTGAAGTTGTGAGGTAACTTCGCTCGGAAACCTAACCACTGGCAGAACCCTGTTTGATCAGACGAAATTCCGTTGTTGAAAAATTCTGCTTGTAAGTAATCAAACCAGAGAGAGTCATTTTCAAGGAACTGAGGGACCGCTAGAACATTAGTGCCGAAGCGGAGGCTGTCAACGTGCTTAGGTAGTACTTCGGACAGAGGGCAGTGCTTACGCGGTTCAGATATCAATAACAACTAATTAAGCTGAATTGAGGAAATATATAAATGCTTACATGCCGGACGTATACACGAACAGAGAAAAACAACTGATTACGTGTACGTCAATAAAGACAGTATACATGCAAGTACGCAAAGGAACGAACTCACCAAGACGCAAGAGACGACTGTAGCGGAACGTTCGAAATTTTCGGGCTCACCAATTGTTGGAACTGATCCAACAAAATACAACCCTGTCAGTTAGCACTATCGACAATCGATCGACAGTGAAAAGCCAAGTCTCAGCGCGTTGACTTCGTATATTATTACCGACCCTGGAAAATAGAGAGTACAGAGAGGCGCGTCAAGCTAGCGAGGCACGGAGCGAGTTGTGTGTTAGCCCCGGGACGGATGTTACCAAATGGGTAGCTTGACTAAAACAAAAGTAGGTACAAAATCAAAATCATAGAAAATGTACAGATGAATGCGACTATCAAAATATCATTTATTATAGCCGCTACATGCATAGCATACACATGTAGTAAAGTAGCTACACACAGCTTGTAAGTGATCTGTCAACTTGGATTTAAAAACCTTTATGACAGAGAAAGGCTAGCGGAGTTCCTTTGCCACTGGCCTTGAAGTGCACAGAGAGGATACTGTATCGCGATTTAAATCCAGCTGTTGTTTTATCACAGCATCACATCGAGTACACCGAAGTGCATACGCGTTTCATTGTTCACAATGTGAGAAAGTGATCATAATGCAAATATTCATATTTTTCGCTGCTCTCACGTTTGTTGTTACTTTTCTATTTGTATGGCATACATGAAGTACATTTTCGCCTTATCTTTCGTAATTTTTTTCTACCATTCTCTTAATTCTATACTATACTATAGTCTCTCTTTATTTTATTGTTATCTCTAAGTTAAACAGCTTAACAGCCAAATATCTCTTTCGTTATGAAGCATAACAAAAGTACTTGGCACGTTTTCAAGATTTTCACCTTACCTTTGTTTTGAAAGAATAATTGAATTTTTCAGAGTACGCAATGATCATCTCGCAGTAGCGGAGTGATAGGAACAAGACCAGGAAATCGCTATTTAGTTATCGGACTTAATCGCTTTTACTTAGCGCACTTTTAAAGAGTTGTAGTTCAAACGGTTAGGTCAGGAAGTACAGTTTACTACCAAGCATATTTGACAATCTTTAATGATATCTTAGCCAGAGTACGGAAACAATGGGCGCCGTAGTTATTGCAACATTGTGGTTCGCGTTTATTCCCCGGACGGAATCTTTTTCAATTCTAATAGTCTGACTCAAGACACTATGAAGAGACGTATGATGGTTAGGTTCCTTGAAATAGTTTGTTGTTTAATGAATGTGCTTTTAAGATGATTTCGCTTGAAACTGCTGGATGTCTGTTGTACACAAACTTGCATGCTGTTACTTTCACCCTGGTTATTTTCTTCACAACACGTGGCCAATATATTTCGATCTTTTATTGTTTTAATGAAGCCTCTCAGTGAACATTACGACCTGTGCTTATTTTTCTCTCTAATTCTTCATTATGTGGCAGTTAAGCACCACTGTCAACTTACGTTGTTTTGATACCGATAACATTGACAAGTTGTACGCTTCGGATTAAAAAATAAATTGAACGTTTGGAACAAACGGTAGGAAATTTTTAGTCATTTTCGTCAACCGGGTTTCATTCTGTAATTAAACTCCCTGAAAGCAAAGCTTTTGTTGTCAGTGTCTGTTCATACATGCTTCAAATTCAAAAGCGAATCAGTACTCGTGATATTTTCTGCAAACACACACGTTTTAATGTAATTTTTATGTACTCCTGCAAACATTCTTAACGATGCAGAGCGTGAGTTAATGTTTATTTTCAATCAATAATTTGAAGGAAATCACAACTTAACGAATACTTGGAAAGAAGCGAATGGCTTTGTTAGATAAATTTCAGGCTTGTTTGCAACAAATTTGATGCACCAACATGGTTTGAGACTGGCAGTCCGTTACCTTAGAACAAATTCACCGGTACAACTAGAGAGGTGGTCAACACCCTTGGTAAACAGTGTTCGATTGCAGATAAGTGAAAACCGTTAGCCATCTATGATTACATAAGGGACATCCTTATTAAAATACTTGAACTATCAGTGTCCCAAAAAACTCAAGCAAGAGCAAATGCTAACTCGTGAGTCGTCTAGCTGATATATACCATCGTCGTGTAAATTTGTGTTGCAAACTTAGTAAAACTGCCGGCAGTACTTTTTAGTCGTTCTCAGTAGACTAGCTAGCCAGAAAAAGCATGGTAACAGTTAACAATCACACCTCGCTTCAAATATGAACGTAAGGATCACTCAGCAGCCTACTGACTGTTAGCGTTGATCTCAGATGTCACCACAGTAATAGAGAATTTCACGGCTGGATCTATGCATGCTGAGGTAACAGACCTCAAACGTATTAACGAGGGGCAGTGAGGTTCTATTAAATGGTCTTCGAGCATCACAAACCTGCTGGTTGCACGAGACTTTCAAACGAAGGATGTTAACGCAAGGCTGGCCACTTATGTGGAGTTTCTTGAATTTGTTAAGGTCTTCAACAGGGTTGATTATTACATTTCTCCGCAAAAAGTTAACGATTCTAGCCTAAATATACACTTACATGAGTGGCCGGAAGCATATTCAACTGAGCGTAATGTGAATGTCAAAGTGGGTGACATGCTATCAGATTAGGTCTTTGCATGCGGCGGTAATTTTCAACGATTCGTCTTAGAACCCATGTTGTTGATTATCTTCGTTCTTGAAATACCCAGCGTCGTTAAATTAGCGATGTTGCCTTGCCCGGTTATACGAAACTTTGACGAGTTCTGGTGAGCGGAAAATCAAAAATCTTTGCAAAGTGCCTTGAACTGTACAAATTAATGGTCTACAGAAAATAACCCGTTAATTCAATGACATCAGATGTCTAGTCGGGCACCTTCGCTACTAAAATTTTGCTGAGCACTGTCTCGACTACCTGAATCTACTCGCTTCGTCAGGCTGGCGGAAACTGAGGACTCCAGCGACAGAGAGTTTAAGCTTGCCTACATGTGTAAGTATAGACGCAAATAATTGCATCTCTTGAGGAAACTTTGTTCAGAATTCCGCGCTAAAATGTCCATCATTATGTTTGCTTTTTCGATCCGTTAAGACATGAAAGTGAACATATTAAGCCGTTGTTCTTATTTTGAAATGAATCCAGCTCTACCTAAAAGTGTCCAAATCTGAGATATTATGAGAACTATATGGTTCATGTCAATCCTTGTGTAGGAAATATAACGTGATAAATGAATTAAGGACTTATGGGTAAATCGATTGGAACTTGTTTTTGCTTGTTATATGCTATGCATTCCATTCATCTCTTGAGGGATCTCTACTAGTTGAATGAGGAAGAACGCCCATGAATTTGTTCACTGGAACTAAGCTATGAAGTAGACAGATAATTCAAGGACTGAATAGCTTCAAAGTTATGGGCTGTTCACACTAGGACATAGATTTCAACTATGTGGTCATGGCTGAAATGGCTACTCACTTGGCACATGAACGGAAGATAACCAGCACTATAACCTTCTCGTTAGTCTTCACAGTCCTGTCTTGTAGACTATTAGATGTGCATGTCCGACGAAGTTTTATCTGGGCACACCTCAATTTTCGGTGTTTATATGACCACATGATGTTAGCTTCACTAAACATTTTCGTTGATTACTTTCGTTTGCCTTTTATATTTGAATATTCAGAAGTCAACTCTTCCGCCATCAACACAGAAACTGGAAGACACAAACAAAGATTCTTTCATCTCCTATTGCTTTCTCTAGTTCTATACACCCACCTTGTACCTTCTGTTGTTTCCGCATTGTGGCTGTGACCTCTCCCTATGGTTTCATATCAGTTCACTATTGGTGTCAACCGGTGATGTATTAATGCATGTGAAGCTAACGATATTTCAATGAACCACATGATATTTGGGTGATTAACTAGAGTAGTGAGCATGTTCCACGAGTCATCAATCCAATGATCGTATTGTTCACGTTCAGATTTCGGATCACCTTCCTCATTGCCCTAAAATTTTGATCCGAGCGCCTCGTAAAGTAGACATCAGGCAGAGGTAGTGAGGTACACCTCAAATGGATGGTAAGTAACCAAGCAAACGGGCTCGAAGAGAGCTGATAACGTACCTCATTCGAAAAGTTTGCCTTAGTGAGACAGCTCTGAGTAAAAATGACAACTTGCAAATTCATGACATGAGAACAAGAAATATACTAGTTTTTACTGGTGAAAGTTTAAATGCGGAATCACCAGAAGCGCTAGGTGGAAAACCTATTTTGCATCGTCTGTGGACATTTTCTTGAGTTAAAAGTTGACTGATAGTGGAAACTAGCAGACATTTTCAAACACATGTCGACTTCTCGTGAGGCTTTTGCACTTGTTTTTGTAAAAAAATATTTTTTATTTGTGCTAAACACTATCATCATGCACTCAACCCGCACACTTGCCTAAATTACTGCACTCTGTAAAATAAATGGTAGCTACATTTTATACTAGGATTGCAATTTTAAAAAGCTAGTCCGTTGTGGTTCAACAAAGTGTGAGGTTTCATACAATCGGCTGCGATATTTGGCAGAATTTTCTTTGGGAAAAACAACAGGCATGGATGTGAAAATGTATGCCAGCAATTAATTTATTTCGACATGATGTCACTTAGTGACCATTTAGTACGCTGACATTTGTGGAAAAAAAGGCACTCACCTTATAGCTAGAAACGTTTTTATACTGCGTCCGATAACGAGAACTGTTTTCAGAACGTTTGTGCCCCAAAAATATGAAGTAAAAATCTATAGATATATGGTAATAATCATGCGGTTGCACATTTTCTTCTTATTTTTTAGTTACAAAAGTGAAAGGAGCATACCGCATTGTTCCATACTGTGAGACGGAATACAGTGAAAAGGTTTGGTTCCATTGATGAGTTCCATGAACCAAATAAGGTTATAATTCTGTTGAGTGCAACTACGGAACTGATTTTGTACACCGTTTACCTTTGTTAAGAGCGTTATACACAATACAAAAATGGATGTATGCATATTTTGAAGTGGTGCCAAAAGTGAACTTAATAAAAACCATCCGAGATAGCTAAATACAATGTTAAAGTTTGCCCAAAACGTCGCTTCATCAATTTGAATCGTTGGTTGAAGAATAGTTAGGCTGTGTTGCCAATGATCCAATGATTCATTATTTATGACAAAAAAGGCTTTCAACAGAGCACGCTGATTTCATGCCCGAAGTCATGAGCCTAAGAGTCCAGATTGGAAACTCACTCGCCTCAAAGCAAAGTATATATTTTGACCGTTTTCTGGTAGACATGTTACTTCGGATGTTGTTCATTTGAAGTAGATCCTCAGAATAATTTGCATTGTACTGTGAAGAACACGTAAGCACTTTATGTCCTCTGGAATAACACTTTACACACTTCATATGCATATGGAAAGCGGCTCACTTTGAATAGAAATTTTTATAGTTCAGGTGATAAGATAAAAGAGAACGAAAGTGAACAAGCAATATTAAACACCATTAGGGAACCTTCAAAACTGGGCAAGAACATGGGATTTTTCGTTGGATCGAATCAGTATTTCATAAGAAATGGTTCATACAAACAGGCACATCGAGTTACCTTCCAGTTACACAAAACTCCATTTATACAGGCACATCGAGTTACTTTTCAGTTACACAGAACTCCGTTTATACCGTCTCTTTAGGTAATTTTCTCTTGAACTTTTTGGGATGATACATACCCAGGAAAGATTTTGTGTGCCGTTACCTAGGCTTAGAATTTTAAGCAGAAAGTTTACTTTTTGTAACGTTGTTTTTTTTCAGACACACCGTCAAAAGTCAATCATGGAGGAAGTCTTACGTGCAGAACAAAGAAATTTACCCGGATCACAAAAGAAATCTCAGATGAGGTCCGATCGTAAAGTATGCTTGAATGTGCATGATTGGATAGAATATCTGATCAAGCTTTACCAACGTCTATAACAATTTCACCTATTTGGCATATTGTTCAGCAGCCCTTACTGGTATTTTGACTTGGCGGAAAAGTTTAATAGTAGAAACTGTAATTTGTACACGGTGGAGAAATTATAAAGGACTGTTGGATGCGACCGGTTTCCAGATAATGCTAAACCAAACGTCTTGGACAAAATAAATCCAGTTATTTTAACTGCACGAAATGCTTCCGGAAACAAATTTTGAAACGTTTGAAAAACTAGTGTAAAACCTTTAGTGTTTCGTACCCAAACCAGTTTGGTCCTTGGTCTAAGAGACAGTGTAATAAACGTTGCGTAACCATGTTAATGACGAAAAGTCAACGTACCAACAAGAAGGCCCTTTCTTCACCATCGTGTTGGCAATTAGTTTAACCTGCTAATATGTTGGCAATTTTATTTTATATATGGTGATTTAGCAGTGAATTTCATAAGGTAAATGCCGGTACTGAAAAGAATACACGCAGAGAGATAAATGCTAGTGATCGTGGAATTTGTGAACCTTAAGCCATTGGTTAAACGGGGTTTGCAATGAAGTCCTGTCTGTTTACATCACCAGCTAGAAAGTTGTACGCAACTGGGGTGTGAATACAGACTATGAATGTATGTTAACGGATAGGTGCGTATGATTCCAACAGCACTTTTAACACACTTCCAAAAGCGATGGAAACTGCAGGTAGAATCCACTCATGAATTTTCTGGGGTTTGGTGACGAAACCATTTACCTCAGAGCTGTTATCTACTAGCTGAATGGAGGAGCCATGTTTCGTTTGATCATACACTCGTTTTTCCATACTATACGGAATCTATCAAATGATTCAAGAGCTAGACTCTTGTGGTAGAGTTACACTGGTGCTTGTTGGTGGGCTCCACGTGAACGGTTAACTTGTAGGGGTAGTTTAGAAACTGACAACTAGCTACATATCTCTTGTTCAACCGGGTTTCAACAACGGTGGAACTATCTAATAAATAATTTGATGAAATCGGCAGAAAAGGATGAAGTGAAATGGTAGTTAAAACCAGCTGTGAGCTACATTGACTTACAGTTTGGCTTCGTATTTTTTGGATCACATACAGCGTTAGGTTATGTGGTTCCTGAAACGGGTTCACATCTAGTTCTCTTTTTCCTGGGCAAACTTTAAGCAAGCATTACTTGTGAGTAAAAAACAGCATATGATAACTGCAGTGTAATCGATGCTAGCAAGAGGACAGGTATAAGAGCACGAGCAAAGCGGTAACTCATTCAACGTTGGCTGAAAAAGTCCTCTAATTACATAAGCATTAGAAGGTATCACCCGCCGCACGAAGAAAGTAATTACGGAAGCTGAAACAGAAGATAACGAACGAAACCGTTGGACAACAACTGTAAACGGAGTGTGAAACTTGAAGTGTCGAGTGTTTATGCAGAGCCTCGTAGGACAAGCGTACACAACACTTCAGTAGAGGACTTTTAGGTGCCGTTTGCATCTAGAGGGTAGTCGAATGACAGCTTGTTACCAAAGTTCTAGAGTGGATGTGTTTCAATAGCATCAGTTCGCCTGTTGAATGGGTCTGTTGTAGTAGTCAGCTCAGCACTCATCACCTCCTCAATCGGTTGATTAAAATGTTTATACCCGACTCATCACTCACTTGTAGTTTCATGTCATCCATTTTGTTAGGCTAGAAACCAACTTGTTATTGTTACGCGTAGAATGCTAAACTTCTCCAACTAAAGCGTAAGCCATTTTGCATTTTGGATTGGAAGACCTAATTAATGGCACAAAATCCACCTCTCGTCCTGTCAATGAAGCGTCGCTGTGAGGAAGTACTCGCTATAGTTTTGAAGTCATAATACCACTGGATTACTGCGCCAACAAAATAGGGAGCTTCGGACATACCAAGCATTAGATCTTCGAAGTTAACTAGGGGGATATGAAACCTACCATCATTTGTCAGTAGTGTTCGACTTATATTGACCAAATTCCCTAATAATTACCGGTGATGAAAATAACGCTTACCAAGTCTACTAATATCTGTGACTTCATCTTGGAGAGAAGTCTTAGTCGTGTGTGGTTCACTGGACATTTGATAAACCTCGTATTAAGGCGACCAGCTGCCCTCAGCATTGCTCGAAAGTGAAATCGGTCGACCATTCAAATGTGATAATTCAGTCGTACTTAATGTGAGATCACTGGCAGATTGGTCAACTCCGTTTTATGACCGGAGTTGTAATTTTGGCAGTAGAAAATATTGCCACTACTGACGACCTCTAACAGGAACGAAAATCAAGTGTAACGTTTCTTTTTTAAAAGGGCTGGCCGAAAAGGTTACAAGAATGTTAAGGCTGTGATCACTCCTGAATGATTTTCACCTTTTTATTACTCAAAGCCCATAATACCTGCCGGTGAAACTCCCATTGAACCAATCAGTACCAGAAATTTGTTAAACAATACTAAATCAAACTAAATGTTCATAGTTCCAGGAAAACTGGTAAACAGGCGGTTGTTAAATTTACTGATGATGGCTGATTTCCCTCCCAAATACCAGGTAAACTAAGCAAAAATCTGAACCCATTCAAAGAATACTTGGAGCTGGTAACAAAATGAACTTCAAGCTGCTAGGTCGTGGGTCAATTTTCGAACTGGAGTTAAGGGTTCGCTAGAACTGTAGTTTCATCATCAAACTTACATTGACAACAGTACGTCGGTGAATAGCTTTGGTGCCTAAATGCTATACGGTCACGAAGGAAAAGCGAGCCTCTGATAAGAAAAAGAGGGACCATACTTGCCTACGAGAAATAGTTGCTTATACTCGAACACTCAACGTCATGGTGTTTACGGCAAGCAAAAACGACCGAGTTACAAGTAGATGTAAGGCATCATCTGCCTCCTTAAAAAATTAACTGCAGCTGATCATTCAGTTTAATCAGTTAGCGAAACATTTCGCCGAACAATGCAAACACTCACGTTACTAAGCTGGATTAGTCACTATCTCACAAATCTCCCAAACACTTGTTCTTAGAACTACGAAAGCCGGAGTGGGAAAGATGAACTCGATGTAAAATTGCACAATTCTTGATGGACTACGCGATTTCACCAAGCCTGGTCATCATCTGTCCACCTGGCAAACAGAAATGATGTGACTGCATTTAGTCGGAAAAGTCCCTGAAGGAGCCAGTTAGCTTTTATAGGTCATCATCAACATAACAGCCGTGAGCCTGACCAAAGGTACTGTGGCTCGGGCCGCCGCTCACCTCAACAGTGACGTGGAATATCCTAGAAGGAAACGTTACTA
>QNGE01000395.1:208693-256606 GCA_008508345.1 Paragonimus westermani
AAATCGCCCGCTAGTATGATGATGTCTGAGTGTTTAGACTGCCTCAGAAGGTCAACGAGGGCTTCATAGAACGCATCCTTGGTAGCATCCGAACAGCTGTCCGTCGGAGCGTACGCCGATATAATGAATACACAACACCATTCCGATTTGCGTCGACGGACTTTCACCGATGTATTGACGTCGCACGAGCGACTGTTGATGGGATCCAATCGAGCAAACATTGCTCTGCTCGGGAACTCAGTGCGATTCCCACTCCAGCTTGATCGTGAGATTCAGCTTCGGCGTCACCAGAAACCCTGAGACAGAAGCGCTTGGATCGACAGCTATCTAGAGGTGAGCTCAAATGGATAACTGTGCTAGAGTCGTAGACTCGCGTCTCCGACACACAGCACATACCAAGCTCCAGACTTGAGAGAGTACTTGCCAGAGCAGCTTGCTGACCGACATGTCGGAGAGTGCGGACATTGAAGGCGCCAATGTTTACCATTTGTCTTGGCCTCGGGCAGGAGAAGCTGTCCGACTCGACAGAAAGGACGACTTATTCAGCCGTGAAGGAAAGTCAGCTTACTCGATCCGAGACCAGCAGCCATATGTCAGAAAGACTGGAGTTGTCAAATTTATTTGGATTTTAGGTGTTCAGACCTCTGACGATTATTTTTCTCGTCCGATGCTAGAACCTCACCCACCTGCCTCAAACTATTACAGATAGGTTTTAGGATCTGGTATATATATTTTTTAAATTTTTCATTTGACATACCTTCGTTGCCTGATTAGCATTTGCGGAATCCGATATCATGGCGTTACCCGTAAGAGTGATCACCTGTCATTTGCAAGGTATTTTAAAGATCGCATATTTTTCGGGTAAACTGGTAAAACACTATCGTCGTCAACATTGAGGTTGGACCAATTTCAGTTTTTTAAGCGTTTTATTGGTTACAGGTAACACAGAGTTATTTATAAGACAAGAAGTAGCAGTAGATTATGAGCAATACACAAGTTAAGCAAAAAAATCCAGTTCCTCAGTGGCATTTTGGAAGGACTAGTGTAAGTCAACTTTGATCGTAATTTATGGAAGCTCGCTGATTAACTCGGTGTACGTATTCACACGTCACCCAACAATTTACTGTACAGGTTAATCAGTATGGCATTCGAAATGTCAGGAATCAACTTCTCACTACTCCTGAATTGTTTTTCCAAAGATGCTCAAGGGAAAACCACGTTGCAATAAAATATTAGTATTAATATCGAATACGGAATTTCATTCTCAGTTGACACGATTTGATAGGACCAGAAAACATTGGTCGGGAAGAAAATACTTTCTCTCTTCCACTTTAACAAAATGAGGTTTCACTTGCCATATGCACTTTAGAAGAATAAACCAATATTCACTCATCTAAGATGCATCCAAGATGCTAACAAAAACTGAAGTTTCGTGATGGCTTCAACAACGGGACGATTGACCAGCACTATATGAGATGATGCACGTAACTTCAGTTAACCCATTAAGGGTCGTACGTTTATGAATTTACCAATAAACCAGGACGTATAATGAACATCCACTTAGCGGATGAAAAATTCAGACAGGATGAGCAAGTTGCAACACGGATCAATAAGTAGCAAGAGGTTTTCAGAAAGTGACTGAAAAACAAACAACTCTTTTAGCATTTCGCGATATATCTTCTTGTTATGTAAGCATCGGTGCCTTTAGTAGGTCATCGTAGAAAAAACGACATTTTTGATAACGATTAAAGAATAGGATGCTACCTGAAACAATGATTCTCTGAAAAATATTTGTTTCCTTGGAAACGAAAGCGAAAATCGGACTAGTCACTTTTGTTCCACATGTTTCTGGTTTAACAAAATGTTAAGCACTTCGGCTACGACCATTTGCGGATTCATTCAACACACATGAAATCTCTCGACAGCGTGGTTATTTGTTCGTGCAGCAACTGTCAACCGGTGAAGATAATCAAAATTTTCTGATTATCTGAGTGTTTTTGTTTGATTTCTCATCTATCCATTCCAAGATGACTTCACGACCAGGTATAGATGACGTAGAACACATAGAGACGGAGTCGGATAAGAACGCCAAACAAGAAAATTCGGTTCTCGCTGAAGGTGCTACACTCTCAGAAGGACAGCAATACTTGGACGCGCAGACCTATGTGGTATTAGAAATCGAAGTTGACCGTTCACTTATCCCCAAACGGAGTTTGGAATCAGTCGACCAAAACATTAGTTCGTACATCGAGGCAAAAAAGCCAATCCCAACGCGTCACGCCACCGCAGCTAAGGTAAGCGGTTACAATGAGTTCTGGTTTGAAAGTGCTTTATAGTGATTTTCCGACAAGTCAAAGCACATTTTGTTTATTGTTCTAAATTTCCCTTGGACAACATATAGTATACGTTTGTTATGACCACAAAACACGCTCGGCTTGAAGAGATGACTGTTGCTGAACATCTATTACTCGTTGTGTGAGAATACACATCCATAAGCGCAAACATTACTTTGCGTGCCTGACGTGTCTC
This sequence comes from Paragonimus westermani, assembly GCA_008508345.1. NCBI lineage: Eukaryota > Metazoa > Platyhelminthes > Trematoda > Plagiorchiida > Troglotrematidae > Paragonimus > Paragonimus westermani. The sequence goes on from QNGE01000395.1 coordinate 211,223, forward strand.
CACTTACGTTGGCAGTAGTTTATCCCTAATCTCTGTTGACATTTCCTGAACAGTGAGCATACACTTTTCCAATTGTTGCTCTTACTTTATGGCGTTTGAGTTTCTAGTATCCGACTCATGAGATGTTGTACATTGCCAAATATGTTAGCTTCAACCAACTCTAAAACAGCATCTGGGAATTCCAAACTTTCATATCATACAGCCGTCGGTTTTTCAACGTGAAAGAAGTTTATCGGCAAAGGCTTGTTAGGAAGCACCTCCGGATGAGGTATACACGTGGTTAGCGATAAATTCACTTAACTGAGAGATAGTAACGTTGTATTGCTTGGTGAGTAGGTATGACCTAACAGGTTGGGATCCTCATAATCCTAAAGCCTCCAGCTGGAAATGTTATGAATATGAGCCACGATCAGTGGTATACCCACACTCATACTACATCTAATTCTTTCGCTTGGCATCATTTTATCGATTTTATCCCTTATAGTAAATATGTTCTTTTCTATAGAACATTCCAAGTCACTGTTGCGATAAGTTGCGGCTCGAATCACAACTTCTGATCAGGCTCATAGACATCGTGAACGACTAGATGTATATAGCCTAGTAATATTGATAAACTATACGATCAGCTGAGGAGACAGGGCTGAGTAAGTTGCCGTATTCATCTGGATTTACAATGTAGTTTGAAAAGTCTGAAGTGCATTTCTAATGATGAGTGATAGATGTATTTTCCGGCACACTTCATTTTCCAACCTAGTTACTTATTCTTGTGAGTCATCTTTTACACTTTCGATAGTAAATCTGAAACCACCGGGTCCTTGCAAAAGTTTCACAGCGTAACAGTGACATTAATCATATGACGTTAGCCGGCATCAAAAACCGTACACTCTGAACTCACGCATATTTTGGTGGAGCCAAACGGACATATGTGTGACAGTCATATAGAGACAAATTTTGGAAACGTAAACATGCACGCTACATATCCGAAATAACTAATCACGGTTGTCTTAGTCTGCACCAATTCATATAATTGCTGAATTCAATTCACACTTGATCAGAGCGTTCAAGTTCAGCTAAGTCTTTAAGTTAGCGCACTTTGAAAGAAAGTTGTAAAATCAAGTTTTGCCCTTATGGATGTTCATTAACAGTATGTCCACATCCGGGCCAGAGTTTCTAGTTCAGCCCTCTTGCTTGTGAAACTAACACCGTAGCTACAATGCTAGTAACCTCACAATAGGTATTGTTGTTGACATGCTATTCTCAAAATTATGAAGGCTGGAATAGGAATTCCGGAGCGGGGAGAATACGCACTGCTGATAAGCCCTAATAAGTGCGAAACTAGAGTTTTGTGTTTCTTTTTGAGGTGAGCCACCTGAAAGGATATCAGAATGTGAAAGCTGCGTGTGACATTCACGTTGAAGTAATCTGATTTTCGCAAAATTCGGTTATTAATCTAAGGAAGATGTATGTTGCTCTATGTTAACATTTTGTTTGTTCTCCTCAGGCGTACACGCAAAACATTCCAATCACATACGGTAGCAAGTAGGGATAGATAGGGTATGGACAAGCGTGCATTCACACCACGTATTATGTCAACACCACGGCAATCCATTGCAGACGCACAAGGCCAATAGGAACGGAAACACCACGAATGAAGGGTGCGCCAAAAATATACTAGGATGGAGCGCCACTGAGACCAATTTTGCATGCGAACAGTTCAGTACATCACAAAGCTGTTCAATGGCTAGTTGAAATTCTGAATCCCATTTGCAAATTGTTACCCCCTTCCCATTGCTTTAATGATCCATTTGAACTGACAGAGATATTTGAAAACTTGTCGGTGAGTTCTCAAACCATGTATTCCATTGATGTTGCTTCCCATTTCAGAAATTTACCTGTTCGTGGAACAGCTGAGTTTTGTGTGATTTTATCTCTAGCCACAATTGTCGCAGGTGTTCCCATTTGAATGTCTTAAGGATCTCATCATGTTGTGTACGGAAAACATTAAGTTTACTTTTGAGAGTCTTCTCTATGAGCAAATAGGCGGAGTGGCCACGCGTAGTCCGTTAGGTCCAACATTAGATGGTGTCATCTTAGGATTGATCCAACGACAAATCTCAGATGCTATTGCCCAAGCCATAGTGTAGAAACGGTGTGTGGATGATGTTTTGATTTTTTAAAATCAAATTTAATCACTTTGATTTATTTTTTAACCTTTCTATCTCTATCCACCCGTACCTATCTTTGTCTTACGAAAAGGAATCCAACGGTAGCTCAGTCTTCTTAGACATACTCATTACCAGACGTGTGGATAGCACAGTACAATGATATGAAAGCAACATGGGTCAGGAAATATATCTCCAGGTCTCTGACCTTGCCCCAATAGTACACAAGTGTGGTTTAGTTAAGACCTTGTTTCATACGGTTAGGCGCATTTTCATCCCTGATGAGCTGCAGACAGAACAAGATATGCTAAAAAAACGTTACTGGCAAATGGGAATTCTGGAAAATTCATAAACTCACAGCAAGATCGACAAGGGCAGTGCACTAGCTCAACACAGCCCTCCATAGGATATATCTCTATTTTCGCAGTTTGAAGATGTTCATCTGGCACGTAGGCGACTGCCCAATTACGTTCAGTTCAAACCAACAAAGGATTAACTCTGCAAAATCATGAAAGCAGTTTATCTAACCATCTTGTCTCCCGCGTTATCTACCAGTTCACTTGTAGCTGCAGTGACGTTTATATAGGCGGAACAGATCGACAGTTATCTCACAGAATAGCGGAACACGTCGTGAAATGGTTAAAACGATTGATGACACAGTCTCAAACCAAGGAACCCGACTGCTAAACACCAAATTGACCCATTTAGCTCGTTGAAAATATTGTTGCAGTATCAGAACCCCAAGGTACTAGCCTTCAGCGAAGCTACGTTGATGAGGGCTCACCAGTCGGTACAAAATTGTTTGAAACAACCCGTGGTGTTGATAACACAACACGTGATCTTAATGTAAGCCTGTCCGTACCTTGTCAGTATCTAATTTTCTGTCATATATGACTTGCATTTCTTCGCGTGTATGACTGAGGAGATTGAACCAAATGTTAACACATCGCAACATATCATCTTTCTGCACTGATGAAGTTGGTAAATGAAATGCAATTTTTCAGAGGTTAGTTTAAACATTGGTCAGTTGGTTCAGTAAAGTCTGTGCCTTCAAGCAACCGAAAAGATCCCACACACGGGGTCACCGGTTGGAATGAACAGGGAATCTCTGTTTGGTCTCCTTTCGAAATGATCGGGAATTCTAAGCACAAGTCACGCAGGGTCGTGGTTGACACTTTGGATATGATCTATCTGTCAGACATATCATGAGGTTATTAGCATTGTGGCTAACACAGTGGTCTCAGAGACAAGGGACCGGAGTACAAGTTTTTGTCCGGAGGAGAATAAACAGCGTTGATGAAACGTAGTGAGAGCGAAACTCGAGTTTGATGTCGCTTTTCGAAATGGCCTAGTCGAAGGACTGACTTGGATGAGAAAAACTTCCAACAAGTGTAACTGATGTCCAGTTTAAAGTAATCTAGCTGGTCCAAATTAAATAAGCAATTGCATAATTTTCAAGCTGACCATCACTCACATTTGATCGCAGTGTTCGCATTCAGATAGACTTTCCAGCCAGCCTCTTTCGAAAAGAAGCTCTAATGAGAGCGAAACTCGAGTCTAGTGCTTCTTTTCGAAAGAGGCTGGCTGGAAAGTCTATCTGAATGCGAACACTGCGATCAAATGTGAGTGATGGTCAACTTGAAAATAAACCAAATCCCCGACTACTCATCAGTAATTGCATAATTACCAGGGTGGCTGCAAGGCAAATGGGTATGTTATGGGAGATCGCCAGTGCAAGTTTACTTGCTCAAGGTCGGAATTCATCTTCTCCATCGCCAAACCCTCACCAAACACAAGATATTATGTGACTGTCTCTGAAATATTTGATACTCCAGGCAGTATCATATAGGGCGTTTTGTGTGATTCCTCAAGTCTCCACCAGTTAAATGTAGATGCTTATCACTAAATATTTGTTATCAGACTAAGGTAATTCCACTTTCATAGTGAGTAAACAGTGAGTCCATCTGTGCCAGTTCATATGGCATTGATGGTAGAACTGGAATATTCATTTTAGGATCAACTCTAGCCCCGGCTCCTATACCTACGGTCTAACCCAATCGATGAGAAAGCATTCATAGGTGTGTGTATGCGTAAAGTGCGGTGCAACACACCATAAAAACTGGTTCTTTATTATAAGATTGGGTTAATCTATGGCCACACTACTTGTGTATTACGTAGTGAACTGTTGTCGGGACGAACATATAATAATGCTGGTGTTGACTTTGTGGTAGATGGTTTGAACGCTTTGCCCATTCTCTGGTTTCAGGCAGTCAAGGAATACCATCGACAGATTGGGGAAGTTACGCGCTACATTTTGATGGAATTCAAGTATGTGTGAACGGATTATCAATTAAGGCAAACATCAAATAGCAACTGTTTTGATTTCATAGCACTTTTCGAACTTGAGTATATGATCCATCTCAGCATGTGACACTCGGAAAATGTATATTTCAGACAAGATGAAATAGTTACTCATTTGGTTCAGTGAAAGGAGGCGAGACTCTGAAGTAGATCTAATGAGAAAGCATGGAAACTTTTTGAACGATATGTTTGGTGTCTTGTTGCAAATCATTGCGTAGAAAAGAAACTAACTCACTAATCAACGAGGTGGTGAGATGCTAATTGTCATTAAACCATACAAGGATATGATATCAGTTGGCTAACTAATCCGACTGAAGCAAACGAACCAGCACACCGTGGTAGATTATCAAGACTGACCCCCCTGTGGTCGAAGACTAGAGTGAGAAACATCACTTACGATTCAGATGTCGGTACCCTCTATTACGGCTCAGCAGGACGTGTGCTGCGTACACCACATTGCACCGATTACCAAGATGATTCAAGCAAATCTGATGTGGCAAACATTAAATTTTGTGCATTCATGTCAACATCCTGAGCAATTTAGAAGTGCAGTTGCAGCAATTCACGGATGATCATAAGTAACCGGATTGTTATGCCAACCTACGTGTAAATACAGCGCACAACTTTCTCGATCCCAACAACCCGATCGATCTGACCAATAACTGATCGTGTACGCTCTGGGATACTGTGAACTATATTCCTTGATTCTAGCACGGCAGCGTGCAGATGAAGGGAGTAAGTAAACGCAAAGTGTAATTGGTTTTTAACCGACCGTCTAAAGTCTGACCAACTGATTAGTCAAATTAAACTTGATATACCTCGAACGTATTTGAAACAGTTTGCTAATATAAGCTACTAATAAGCTGCAGAACACGCATTAATGCCATTGAAGCAGTGATATAGAAAACACTCTCGTTTAGCTAGCTTCATTCTCTGATTCAGTGTAACTCACGTGTGAATCTATGTTACCAATGTGGTTCCTGAACCCGGTCAGTAGAGATGTTGCGCAATTTGTACCTACCAGCGGTTATACACAGCTCACACAATATCTGCTGGAATTCGTCAGTTCGGCTGAATGTAGAGCAAGGAAGGGTGAGGGTTCGTACTCATGATAGATTACCTCCTGCACCATTGAATAGAGTATATCTCAACTGCGTAGTGTGTAGCCCTGCCTACTAACATGATAGTTGCTACAACCGTTGAATGTAGTCATCTTATAGGTGTACTTGAGAATCAATGCCCTTTGATAAGATTCTGAAACATCAGCAGTTCACATTTCAGTACTAGAAAGTCCACTCATTTTTTGAAAGAAGATGCAGTGATGTTGATATTTCCTTTGCATAGACATTTGAGTGAAATAGATGACTTATTGCATCGTTCGTCATTCTAAAGCCAGAGTTTTGGTGATTCAGAACCTTTGCCTGGCTTATCAAATAATATGTTTGCCCGTCCTCAGTAGTGATTGTGTAACTGTCCTATGTGCAACCCGGGCCAGATTAATTTAAAGTAACCCAGCAGTGTGTCAAAAGAATGTTTTCGAAGCAACTAACCTGTTGAATCACTTCATTACCTAACACCAGAGTATGATGAATCTATAATCATTGAGAGGAGATAACAGCGAAATGGGAAAAGTGTGATTGATGCTAACATTTGAAAGTTGAAATCTAGATGAGAAAGGATCCGTTTATTCCTGTATCTACTATATTTATGTTTGTGTTCTAAAAAGTTCTGCTGCGTCCAAGTCGGTGTGCGAATCCAGTCACCTTTCACCGATGAACGTGGCAAACCTTTCATATCAGTGCGATATTATTAAAGACAAATCAGTAAAATCCAAGAAAAGTTTGTTTTTGTTTTGTACATTTGTAGGTCAATTTTTTCCGATTTAATTCACACCGATCAACTGCCCGTCGACTCCGAGTCTGTCGAACAACTGTAAGTGTCTCTTTGTTCCAGTTAAACGAACAAGTACTCCATTCGGATTTTAGAAAGCATGAACTGTTCTATTCCCTTAATTCAAGCGGAAAATATTTTGCATTCAAGGAACGTTTAAAATTTGCAGTGATCAAAATCGTTCGAGAAAAATTCTTCCAGACTAGTCCGTTCACAGAAGAAGCTCATTTGCAGGTTGGTAAAATAGAAACTATCGTTTGTCACCGTAGGGACTACACAGTGGATCACTGCAATCACTGTTTTGCACTAGCACATATTTGTTTTCGAATATAATCTCGAATTGAAGTCGTGAAGCGTTTTGCAGTTAGTTTTTTTGGCAGTTAATTCCAGTAACTGTAAGCTTAAATTCGAAATCACTCGTCCTACGAACAACACCCTAAAGACTGGTCAGAAAGCAAGCAGACCGTTGCTTAATGCTTCAAGGAACGACCGTGTCGTAGAGCCAGCGGAAGGATCTTTCGTGGGTGCTGCAAATTAAATGAATTTGTTATTCCGATGAAAGACCTGTGCGGATAGTTATCTGTTGTATTGGCAGCGCATGAAGGATCCAGTGATGACAACCTACGTCTCAGTTAACATCACGTGCACCTGATGGCGACTTTTTGACCTTTCCATCGCTCAAGACTCAAAAAGCCTTTACCTGCCAATGTGACGTATTCAGTTCCCTGGGTTACACTTAATTAAAATACTATTTGTATGAATCAGGTAGACATCACGGGGTGAAGACTGCTTATATCACTTGGTCCTCTTGTGGCAATCCATTGATAACAGACATAAACTTGACCAAAAGACTCCTGCCACTGCCCACCAAAATAGTGAAGTAGTAGTCACACAGCTGGTCTACAGACACCTTCCTAACTGACATGGCACTGAACTGTTTGTTTGCAATCACACATTTTACATACTTGGTTTAGAGGCTATGTACTCCTAAGAAAGTCGCACACCACGAACAACCCTCCTCACACTTCTCTACCTCTTTCCTATCGCAGGGATGTTTTTCCTCTGCTGATTTATTTTGTTTTCTGCATGAACGTTTGAGAGCAACCTATGAGTATTCCTTGTGGACACGTTGGTGTTAATGCGGAGGACTGTAATTATGAAAAACCTGCTAATATTACCCGGTAATACAGTATTTGGATCAACGTTAATTCAGGCTTTTCTATCAAAGTATACCAGAAGGTGGCTGCCAACATATTGTGCGTAATGTTCTGCAAGTGACATGATAATAACCATTTGGTTGCCGTCGATAGTGATGAATTCTTTCAACCTAATTTATCAGTAACAAGTGAGTCAGAAAAGAACTCAACTGAACCATAGTTCTGAATATTTTATTCGCTATATCTGCAAATTCAATCGTTAAACCTTCTACTCACCACAATTCAGCATGGACGGAACTGCAGTTAACTGTGTCAACCACAAATGACTCGGTTTTACTGGAAGTATCTCTCTAACGAGCTAGAGTTGTCTGCATCTCTAACATAAACGATGGAATGAATAAGAAACCCGAGGCAGGAAAGCAGCTTTCGTGACACTTCCGCTAAACAATACCGAGGGATAGGGAAAATTATCCACGTCGTTGTCGAATTCAAACCTACAGAGCTTTCTATTGATGCACACATGGGATACACAACTTTGACTTACTACTATATTTTTTTGCCAAACAGATGATTTTACAATACTCCAGCTTCCAGACTGATACTGGGTAGATAACACTTGCAGACAATACTTAGACATATTCCCTATTGTAGACACTAAATACGTGTCAGTATAACCTAGCACAGCTTGCGAGAACCTGAACTAATTTACGTAAAAAGAACAGAACAAATGACTTAATTTTCCTGATATCGTGATAGTGTTCATGTTGGTCTTTATAACGGGATGTGCATTAGAAACGAATAGAAAATAATCACTGTTACGAACAGTAACCAACGATGCAGAAATAAACTTTAATATAACACTGCGTGAAGGGAATTTATGCAGCACTTGCTGATCACATTCCAGGAGTAATGCTCAGCCATTCATCAAAAACACTTCTTGGTCTTGAATGTATACATAACGTACACATAAACTCCCTTTTAAAGGAAGAAAACTGCAATATATCACCTACAACAACCCTTGTCATGATTCAGAGGACGAATTTCTCCGATGTAAAATCAAACCTGTTGTTCACCACTTAACCAAACGCAAGATTTCAGATAACAAACGCAGTGCGTGTATTCAGTCGTTCTCGTGTGCTTATGATAATGCCTACATTGATTTTATAAGGAGGATGTTGTCAGAGAGAGCACTCAAACACAGTCGTCGTCAGCTCACCATCGGAAAAGAGTGAAAGATACCTAGAGCAATTTGGGCTCACCTTGTCACCAGTTGTTACATAGACAGTGTGACTATCTCATTTAAGCCGATCTACCGTATCTGAACTGGCGAAGTAAAGCTTTTGTCACATAACCAACTTACAGATGCCGTTGGCCAGTTCCCGCATTTAACAGACTGTATCAGCGGCGATAAATGTTTAAAAATGAAACGTAAAGCCATATCTCCACGGTTAGTATAGTATTTATAACCAGCATCATTTATGGCGACACACAAGCACCTCCGTGAAACGGAAGCTTCACATATGCGGGAAACATGAGTTCTGTCAATTTGACTTTACGAAGTGTGTCCAATAGGAATTCAGGACATAAACTGTCTACAGGTACTCTACCATCAACACCCGGGTTTGGCCACGCGCATCGAGTGGCATCAATAAGTGAACAACGATTTGACCTTGGAAGCGTATACGTGTCAGCAATCGTCCGGTGATTCCAGTCCCTTATTCTCTAGTAATGCACAAAACGAAGATGGTTGTGTTATCCTCAATTGTGCCATCCAATCGCCCTTCGCGTACAACGGTTCTCGTAGACGCCGTGGGTAATGTTCATAGTCAGTTACTGTCTTCTCTCAAGGAATTTAGAAACGTTGTGACTAATCTACAAGCGAATGTGTCTGAAGTCAATAGCTCAGTGGTTATCATGGTTTCCTTTGTGAGCGTGACCGTGGTTCTGGTGCTGAATGTGATAAGAGTGCATGCTACCGAGGAGTTTTAGTGAAAGGGAAGCTAGCGAACTCTAAGATGGACTGTGTGAAAAGTCTACGGGAGAAACTATTATCGAGTGTTGTTGTCGAAAATGGATTATGTGTTCACTCACAAAACAGAAGTTACTGCTGGATATGGCTAAAACTAACTCGATAAATAAAAGCTTTTTAACTGGACAAAAGTATAATCTACAAAAAATGCGTTGGTGTACACCTAGTATGAGTTTTGTGAACAGTAACTGTACCAGTTATAGGAGAAAACGGTGTCAACAGTAGTAACTGTAATAATGGTGATAGTTGCAATGCCAGTGAGACTGGCCAACATGACGATGAAAAGTGTAAACAACGATGATTGTATCCACAATTTTGAAATAGTGCATCCTCTTAAAAATTTCACTAGATAAAAAGGCTAAACTTTGAATGCGGGGGTGAGTTTAACCTGATTGATGACATTTGTGTTCAGATTAATCTCTCGAGTTGATTGAAACTAGGCGACCGTTGTGGAAATACGTCAGCACAAGTGACACAATTATATTCATAAACCACGTATTCAGTGTACGCCTTGAACCATATAAACCAGGAGACGTATGAGTGACCACCATTGTAGCCCATCCGGTCAACGCTGATTAGCCAGATGGTAAACCAAAATTAAGTGAACGTTGTTATCTTTCAGGAACAAATAGTAAAATACTGTATAATGAAAAAAATTCTAAGTTGGAAAAACAGACAAATATTAAGGATGTAGGCCAAGAAGTTTAAGTATAGAGGTAAATATTGAGGCACATTATATGGGATAGGAAAACAAACGAAATCACATTTTGACATAGAAACCGGAAAAATACTGTGTATAATGCACAGAAAAATTTGAAGACAATAAAGGGCAAGAGCCAATCGTTCCTCAAGTTATTAAAAGGGGGAAAGAGTCGTTCAACGTACGACGGGGCCACCGGTTTATGTCAATAGAAGATGTATAATCGAACTAACTTATTTAAGCTTAACGCACTCGCTACCTATTTGTTGGAGGTTCGCACTGAACACGTTCAAGAGTTATCAGTCGCAGACAAGTAGCCCATGTGTGGCCGCATTCATCGCAATGTTGTTCTGTTATTTAAATAGGATTGTGGTCCTCTTGAGTACCGTCACTTGAACTTATAGCCGTACGGCTCAGTCTTAGCATAGGGTCAGTGCTGCAGAATGAAAGTAATTTACTCATCAATCCGATGTCGCGACTTTTGAAAACCGGGTTCTCGCTTGCTTGTTCCATGCGGTTTCTTCAGCAGTTGCTCCAACATCATCATCATCATCATCATTACAGACAGCAGTACGTCGGTGGTTCATACTGATGGGTGCACTTTCGTCCATTTTCTATCTGCAAACCGTGTCGGTTTTCGGGGACACTTTGGATGAAAAAACGTCCAGATTACAACGTTTTAGATCGTAAAAATGAGAGCAGTTAAACTATCGCCCTGCCAGTTTCCACACTTTTCGAGCTTTGGTGATATGGATCGGACAGAACCTTCGCTTGGCTCAACTTTCACGTTCAAGTTGTGATCCTTCAGGACACGCCTTTCCGAGCATCTGAGATGTGCGCTGGTTTGGGACAAACCGGCCGGCAATTTGCGGTCCACGGACATATCTGCTGACTGATCGCTGTCCAAGTAGCAGAAATCCGAGCAACCACTTCATATGTAGATGTTGCATTTCCAGAGGAGGCTGAAAAAAGGAAAAATTATAGTGTTAGTTGATTTCCGATCCAACTTTGTTTGCCATGGTCGTGAAAGCTGTGGCTATTCACTACAATTCCTTTGCAATGTGTGCAAACGGTGCACCGTCATCCGCTGATGCCACCACGTGGATGGTCTACTCACATGACAGGTTTGGATTACCGACAAATTAGTATTCCGCAGACGACCATACACGTGAAGTATCATGCGAACGCACTTTTAAGGGTTCCGAATGGTATTGTGATCAACTATAAAATAGGCAGGGTAGGTGCATGTTGTCATCCACAGCGATTTCACCGCACCTGTTAGCAAGACACGAGGGCTTGCAGAGCTCTCTTCCAAGGTGACGGAAGGTGGACGCCAGTAGCATCTTCTCAGGAGATCTAATGCATCAAGTGACGAGACGGTGGAGAATATATGAGTACCGAAGAAACTGGTGTAGTTCGGGATCAGTTTTTTAAGCAACTGAAAAAGATTTTAAGCACTACCTTTTCCAGAGCATAAAACGGCATAAGCCGTGATGACATGGACATATGGTGCTGTGACGACCACGCCTGTAAATGTGCTGTTCTCGTCGGACTAGTAGGTTATCAACGTATTTACAGTGCGTCGGCGACGACGAAACATTAAGTGTGTTAAGTGCAGGTAAGCCAGTTGAATTGTTCATCCATGTATTTGCGTCAATCAGCGACTCATGCCACCTCCCAAACCGCCCTGTCATGTCTATAAAATCTCGGGTAATCTTCATCTGTCATTTTTAATTCTTTCCATCTTTCGATTTGACATCAGTGTCTCTCGTGTTTTTCCGAGATACAAGTGCTTCGTTTTCACAGCACCATATCAACTGGATAGTCAGCACTGACCGGCTAAAGTACAGGGGCGTCCGCTCATATGCCTCAGTCTTACTTCTCCGAGTTTACCCTGGTTTGTGCGCTGAACAGTAATTGGTTCAGCGCAAGGCAATTGGAGTTAGACTTATGGGCTGGCGTTCTTTGGTTTCAGATATTGTGACGGGCTAATTCAAGAAAGGATGCCGCCAACTGTATGTACGTGTGTTCACAGCTGATATTCGCACTCAACGGATCATACGGTTAGAGTGTGTTGACTGTCCCTAGCCCTGTGTGTTTTGATTCATTTCCGTACCTGGTTTGTTTTGCTAAGTTGCGTGCTTGCTGTACAAGTGCAGCTGTGGTCCTGTAAGTGGCTCAGTAACCACTGTCTGGTCAAAATTAAACAGACCCAACTGGGGGTTCGGAAAGGACTGATTATCGGAAAGAGAACGAACTGACAGCCAAACAAACTGACAGAATACTACAAGTCCTATCAACTCGTGCTATCATGCACTTGACACTTGTTGATATATCGGTCTCAATCGAACGTACGGATGGCCTTTCGGCCACGTTACCCAACAAAAACGAAGGTTTCTTCAGTTCACGGCGAAGATAGCAATTAACGAATGAAAAGCCAACACTCTCTGTACAGATAGACTTGTTAATCAGTACAAGATAACATTAGTGTCTGGTGCTTATTGGTGTGTAGTTCGTTACTGATTTTGTTGTCTCCCTTCAAAATGTCCACTGTACTTTGCTATATGACCCGCGGACTGTAGTGTGTATCTGATGAGTTGCAGCGAAGTGTGTTCGAGAGGTACATTGGGTAAAACATGCTTCTGATTTTCCCGTTCAGATTTTTTACGGGGAAATTTGTATTATCGAAGATGTTTTTTAAAAACTGTGCTTCTTCTTCTGGCGTCCTGGACAACTTATCTCAACACAACGAGCTGGGGTTCTGACGAGGGAAAATTCGATTCTTCTATCCATGTACTGGTCACGTCTGTGTTCACAGTGTCCGTTTTTGTTATCGGACTTTGTTGTTGAGTGAAGCACTAATTTTCACAGGTGTAGAACAAGAAATAAAAGATATTTGTGTGTAGGCCACTAAGCGAAGCTATTTTGCTTAAGAAAAACATCGTCGTGCGTGTTTTGATAGTTAATAATGAAATCTCCATTTCTTCGGGTGTTGGTTAATTCGGTACACTGATTTGACATTGCTCTTACCATTGCTATTACTATGCTACGCTTCCTCGGTGTTAAAAGCAAAAACATTTACGGATAGGATGTTAGTGTGCACATCTGCTAAAGTATGCTGACACAGAACAAAAAAACAGCAACCGATGCGTGTTCGCATCCGTCCCCTAAAGCAAAAAGAAAATATAGGCCATAACCAATGACAGTGCTTACAATCCCTAATTGTGTTCATCCGCCATCCATAGATATGAAAAATTCACGGCACAATATAGAGGACAGTCTGATTCTTACAAGAATCTGCAACTAAACATCAACTGTAAAACTTGATGAAAACGGTTCCCAGCATGAGCTGGCACCTTCTTTTAATGTAAAACATGAGTTATCGATGGCCGATAAAGTTGTTCTAAAGCGTTTTTACATCATACTAATGCAAGCGAATGTTGCTGGTGGTAGAATTTAAACTGTAGCGCATAGGTGAATGTTCCGTTTGTCAAAACTCCAGCAGAACTGCTAAGCTGAATACGAGGTCAACTAAACCAACCAAACACCCCATGAAACCGTGGTTAGAAGTGATGTTCGCTACTTTAGGACCATTTGCAACAGTACCGCATAAAAGAGGAAATATTAACCATGGCTTATTGACCTGAAGCTGACAAGTAGGATGTGACAAGTACAACAGTAATTTGGAACAGTTATGGTACTATTTTTCAATATGGCTTGGCTGAAGAAACAGTTGCTGAAAATTGGTCTGATTTACTCAGCACTGAGTTTATGATTTTGACTTAAGAACGATATTTGGTGTCTGAAAAGCATGGCATATAATCCAGTAGTCACTGGCGTGGTTAGCCACATTGTAAATCCGAGACCTGGCCACTCAGAGTAAAAGGAGTGAACCGTCTTCAGGTACTTGACCATCGATGGCTACGTTCGTTCACCTTCATAAGGTGGAACCAACCTGTAAGCCACCGAAAGGTTTGGAAAGGGGTGTACGGTAATGACCGCTAAGTGACTCATTCTTTTACCCGATCTTTACGTTAACGTAGACTCAGATGGCTGAACCGTTTACTAAGGGTGTCAGCAATTTTTCTTCCAGGACAAGCACTATTTGTTAATGCTGATGTAAGGCGTCATATGAGCGGCTGATGATCTGGCTTGGAGAAGTGAAGTCGTCTACCGAAGGGTTGGCCGTTGTAGGTGGGGTTCGTTCTTTGGGCTGGATGATCAGAAGCAGTGGCTTGAATGTTGATGTCTTTGTATGGCCGAGCTGTCTGTGAAGTAACTGTAACTGATTACACGGAACAGTGAAAGCTGTAAAGATGATGACGCCTTACTTTCACTTGTAGATTGGCCATCTGTTTTTAAGGTGCTGTCACCCTGATGTTCAGTGTTTGAATATAGAAGAAGCTGTTTTTAGTGGTTAGGTTTCTACTATTTTCGTACCGATTTTTTCTCATCTCTTCCTTTCACTGGATTCGCTCTTTTCCCTCATGGTTTTATGGCAGTTTAGCATGGCGATGATGGCGATGATGATTTTGCAGGACTTTATCCAGAAAGAATTTCTGTGGAAGCTGGCAGTGAAAATGTGCTTTATTTGCTGTGTTGATAGAACACAGGACTACACAGTCACCCAACTACAGTTAAGACAACCTGTTGGCTCTTAGGTGGGAGATAAATACGGAACTGTCCCGGTGCCACCTACACTCAACGAGAAGAATCGAAATCCTTTGCAAGTGATAGAGGCAAGCTGTTCATCCGATCAACCACAGAAGGTCAGGTCAAATGTGTTTTGCTAAAACGCATTATCCCAATGTGACTAGTGTAGATTTAGAGAGGTGTAGGTTTTTCTCGTTTCTTGAAAAGCTGAGGTCGTTTGGTTACAGTTTACCTACAGGATGCCAGAAAGGGTGGAGATGAATACAAGACAGCAGTTCAACTTTATATCTGCCAGTAAGAGGCTAAAGTGCAAGAAAATTTGCAGCAGTCGTCAATGCGGATCTTAACTTGAAGAACACGTCAAGTTATGTAGCACGGCCTTACGCCGAAGAAGGAGAGGTGATTTTGTATCCCATTTGGGCAGGGTGTGTGTCTCGCTTGGTTTTGTTACTGGTTGGCTGGCCTTCTGACTAACCCCGTATTGTTCAAAAACCGATAATACCCTATCAAGCATGCGACCAGCTGAGCTGCGTACGTTCAGACAGCCACGATGACCTACTTCTACTATCCACCGCTTAGTGTATCCACGTGAGTTTTTGACTTAAACCTCGTCCGTTCGTTTTGTTTGGTATATGCCATGCGTTTCAGCGTTCAGATTTTAACAAATATTATATAGGATCACATCAAATTATCGACAAAATCAGAGCCATTTGAAATATAAATACACGAACAGTCTAGTTTGCAAAACTCCTACAGAGGTCACGTTTTATGACTCGGACCATGGCTGTGAAACTAGTTTTGAAAATCATATTGCTCTGTTAGCTCTGTACTGTATGATGCTTGTGAGCTGCTTGTGAGAAAACAGAGCCATTCCTTCTATGCTGCAATTTATGGCTTGATTGTCGAGTAATGTGTAACTGACAGTCGCTTAATCGATGCCTTAGCATGAATCCTTTGTGTTTTGTCACACAACCCATTTTGTGCACCATTTCAATTCACGATCAAGTGAATTCGAGCTGACGTACTCTCCTGTCTGTTCCGTTTGCCTTCAAACTCATAGTGATGGAAGTGCAGTACATATGGATCCAGGTTCTTCACATGATGATCATTCACACCGATATCTGTTGGCGAATCCCTACCGACTTTAAGCTAACTTTACCCTTCTGCTGGTTCGGAAGTCATACTCGTGAGTATCTTCCCATTCCTGACTGTTTTTAGTACTAGGGCTTGGCTACGGTACCACTGCACTTTCTGTTCTGTCTTGACTAAACCAACAGCGCACATCTTCTCAAGAAAGATTCCTTGGTCATATTGAGACCTGTTCCTTCGACCGAAATGTACTGTATTTAAACCGTTGCCTAGCACGGTCGACAAAAGAATTTTCCATGTTAACTGATAGATCCTGCAGGCGGGCCAGGTTTGGATAACATCGGAGCTCCCTAGAAGATTTTAAAGTGCTCTAAGTTACCCAACACCAAATAATTCCTGTTACGGAGCGGACAACTGTGATCGTTGCGATTCAAGAACTACTGAAAAGTGGACTGATTGATCAGTTCATTTGTACAAGTTGGCCTCACCTGTGGATGACGGTACCGGGGTAAGATAGAAACGTGTACGTCCGCCAAGATGCAAAAAGATAAACTAAACAACTTCGGATGAATACATTCGCCAGCCCTTTAGCGTACCGTGATCTGATTCAACTTATATATTTGCAAACTTAGGCCTACGTAACAGGTTCTTCTGTCTGCCGTTTAAATATAATTGTAAGTATCCAGCAGCATTTTGGCCGCAGATATTATACATCGATGCTTGAAGTTTACGACACTACCCTAACCACTATTGAAGACAGTGTTACATATGGAGATGATATATATATATATTATTGGAGACACAGGCAGAAGAGCATTAGCACGACTCATGAAGCATCGATCACTTGATTCCTGCCTCCTTTTAAAATTTAAGGAATTCTGCAATTGTCCCACACAGTAAAACATCGTATCCCCCAGAGGTGCCTCACCGAGTGGTAATAACTTGGGAAGTGTTGTGAATACGTTCGTTTCATTAAACTACAAGCTCAGTGCATTTTTCAAAATGTGAAGTGAACCAAGACGTTGTGGTTACAGCTCTATTGATTGATTTATTTATTTACAGAAAACACACTATAAAAGGGACAAAATAAGACTAGACGGAAGTTGTAGAAATGTTGTGAATGCAGGCAACTCAGTGATCGCAGCAGCGTCCGTGTTTGCAAACATCTGTTAAGAGCGCAAGCCACGTTACTTTTCGTGCTAGGCCAAAACCGGCTAGCCGGCAAAAACTAGTCATGACCGTTTGTTCTGTCAACTAGTGTAAAATTCACTGATTCATTCACATCGACCATGAAGCTGGCCATCATGTGCTGTGACTCAGACCGACGATCACAGAATCAGAAACATGAAATAACCTCTAAGAAGATCCTAAGCAGAAAGGACAAAATTGGATAAAATAAAACAAAGCAGGCGAGATGGACTGGGTGTGAATGATCGTACGCTACTGACAGCGTCATTTTGTCATCTAGGTTAGTGTTTCCTGCCAGGAACTTGAGTTATCACCAAAACCTCAAACGGTCAAGCAACACCTGCTCAACCTACGCAGTAGAATAGCCAGGGCCTTCGTGGTTCGCCATCACATCGTTGATTGCTCCACGGTCTTAACGAGCTGCCCGGTGCGAAAAACTTCCAACTGTCACTGTGTTGGTGGACTTGTTTTTAGGTTCTAGCATTTTCCATTGTCTGCCACATATTTTGGTCGCCTCGATCTTTTAAGATATGGCCCCTATCTTCCAAAAAATTCCTCACTATGTAAATTTGTATTACTAATTAGTGTAGCAGATTAATGAATTTAGATGAGACCCAATTGTGAAAAGTCAGGGCTTCGGCTGGATTCGAACCAGCGACAGACACNGCCGAAGCCCTGACTTTTCACAGTTGGGTCTCATCTAAATATGTAAATTTGGTTTCAACTGCTTCAAGTGGGCCAAACAATCATTTGTGAACACAGGCTTTTTTATACAAGAAGGACAGTTTAATAAAGTCAAGCGGAGAAAGACAACAAGGCTGTCGAATAAATCTCGGAGGAAGCTTAGGAGTTATGGGTGTTTTGAAGTGTTGAAGATGATAGATAACCTGCAGTTGTTTGCTCCACTGAAAAAGCTGGAAATGCTCTTTAGGATAAAAAGTTTAATAATGCTGTTTGTGGGTGTTTGAACAAATTTAAAGTAAGTGATTGTCTTTTTTCAGGTGTGGCGTTTGCCTCGAGTTTTCAGCGTCATGATAGACGTGAAGAGCACAGGTATAGCTCACTTGTGGTATAGTGGAGAGAGACGCAGAAATATATAGACAGTTGTTGGGCTCTTAACGACGTGGGTATAAATGTTGGATGTCCCAATGCGCCCAAACACAAGCAGAACTCCCTACTAAGAAGAACTTTCGCGCCTACCTTGGGATTTCTTTATAGATACGAGGATACTATCAGCTGTGAGTAAACACTGTGAGGTCAGAAAAAGTTGCACTTTTCTACCGTTTTTAAAGCTCAAAGAAGCAGTCCCGACGATCGCCGTAGTCATTAGTTGAAAAATCTTTCCTAGCTATCAACGTGCTGTGATCAGTGCCTTGTCCGTATCTGTACCGCTTCTGGTTCTGCTCAGGTTTATTTTATTCGTTTTTATCCTTATTGATATGTCTCCCTTCTTCTATGTTATACCACGCCACTGTGACTTTGAGATACGACTCGAATCTTGGTACATTCTGGTCAGACTCATAACCGCAATGGGTGAATGAATCAATGAACGAAGTACTGACAGTGGGTGCAGGGGAACATGGATTGGTTTGATGCGCTCCTGTAGACGAGGCTTGACGCCAAACCGATATGTTTGGTCAATGCTGATGTTAGTGAAGTGCTTCCTTATTATCGTACGGTAACAGGAAAGATCAGAAAAAATTCCCTCACTGCGGTGTTCTTCTCAGAGTGACTAGTTCTTGGCAGTCCAAATTCCATGGCTTCATGACTTTATTTTCCTAACTTAGGAGACGATAAGACGAAGTCTGTTGAGAGCTTGTAAATAAAGCGGTTAAGCTTCAGCATTTAGGCTAGCTTATCTTGTATATTATGTCAGGATTCTTCTGAGTAGGCAGTGTCTACAAAATATATCCCAGAAGGCAAACAGTAGATGGTGGACGTGCAAATGACTGAGGAGCAATATAATCATTGGTTGATTACCCACGCATCCATATCTCATGTATATGTCTTGTTTTGTTGATAAAACACCCATCCAAATGTAGTAAACTGGGATTATGAGCATGATCGTTTTCAGTGATTCAGCACCTGAATAATTTTCTGGAATTACACCAAAATTTTCAAACCTATTTTCAGTAGGAGAAATAGAGAGACGGGACTCAACAGGAGGAAACAGATTCCACATAGAAACAACAAATCTAACCGTACTCGAAATCACAAGTTTTTTGATTTCATTTTCCGTATACATGGGAAAAATTTAACCCAAAGCGTAATTCTTATATGCCAGGCGTTGAATTGAACCACCAACATGGTATAGTATGGAAACATCCAGAGAACTCATCGGTTGTTCATTTTGGGTAACCGGATCTGTTTCAGTGCCTGTACCTGTTAATGGGTAATTTGCCAGATTGATTCGTGTTAACAATTAATGGGCTAAGGACCACTCTACAGCTGATATCCTACTGGTATTGAGGCCCGTAGTGATCTTCCATCTTTGTCGATTTATCCCAGAAACTTTCGTCTTAGAAATTTTCCTATAAACAGGATGCAACTGAGTAAGTAAAATTAAGCCTGTGCTTTATGCCTCGTACTTGTTTACTATCCTGCGGACTTCTGAACTGTGAACCGTCCCTTCATAGGGACCAAAATCTTATATTGTTTCACTTTCTTATGCAGGTATTCTTGCGTGATTTGTTCGTTTACCTGGTCGACGAAATGCATGTTGGTCTTCGGACGCTTTTCAAACCACGTGAATATACACCACCTGTGGACCGCCAACAGTTTGACTGTGATGCTCTTCTACGTTTCGCAACGGAAGCGGAGATTTTGGGTGATATTCAGGTCGCCGTCAGACACTATCAGGTATGTCCCCTAACGGTACTGTGAATTCATGAAACACAAGACTGTTTAGTAACTAGTGTCCACAGTGATGTTGATGCAGCGCAGAGACAGTGATTTTCGCAGACCTCATTCACAGCTTGAATGTAATTTTAGATGGCGATCACAGTCTGCTAGCGAAAAAACGAACCACATTTCATCATTTTTACTTCACACATATGAAAGTAAGCATTTGTGAACTAGTCAACGCCAATATTCTTGCAGTCTAGAAGAATTTAATCTTTTATGGTAAACATATAATAATTATTAACGGATGGTGCTAGCTGACAGCCGTATTAGTAGCTCTGATATAAGAAACTGAGTAGCACAACTTAGTGGTAGAGAGATGTTTAACAGAGATGATTAGAAAAACATTTACGCCACTAAGTCACCTCGCCGGGAGTTTACGGCACTGCTTCTTATGTGTAAGAAACCGGAGCCAAAGAAATAGACCCAAGTTGCGCATAGAATAACTTGCTATAGGAAATTGGTCAAACTGAAGCGATTTTTTCCTCAACTCCATGTTTTTTATACAAAAATACTATTTACATTTGCATACGAGAGGACTAGAGTGTTGCGTCTCGTAACAAAAACCTTTTTTGGTTGCACTTTAGCCTATCGATTCAACTGCTTCTGTTTAATTGTTATTTTGTGTGTTAGTGTAGATACCCAGATTGACAGAATCGAAATTCCAACATCCCCAAACATATACCTTTTAGCCGGTCTGCGGGAATTTGGTCATCTGGGTGTCTGCGCGAACTGCTGTGACAGTAAATCTCTATAAAATTCCTTGCTGTATTGATAGATTTGAGGAAAAACAGAAATGGTACAGATATATAACACCAAACTGCTCTGTTTATCCTAGTGAATGTCTTTCCATAAAAGCGCTGTGATTAGTCTGGGCGAAGGCAGTACAGTTTCTATAAACGTAGTTGCCGGATACGTGTTAGCCTTGAATACTAAAAATCATTTTGCCCATTGACTGCTGAAAATTCTCGAGAACCAGGTGTTGTTTAAAGGTAAAACCCGTGTATAATTGCAGTGAATTATTGAAATGCTCAACATTAGGTTAATCCTTGTTCTCTTGCAAAACGTGATCTTATCAAACTTTGTTACTTTACCGAAATTTGGTTTAGAGAGATCGATAATTTACTTCCAACCTCTAAATCTAAATGATTTTTATTATCCCTTTCTGATTCTACATCACACATAGGAGAGGGTTGTACGCGATCCGAGTTCGATTCCCTACTGGATCGATTTTGGAACTTTCTATCTGAGACAAAAGCAGCTTGAAGAGGCGGAAGTATGCTTTACACGAATTTTGAGGATAGATAATCGACATCCGACAGCGTAAGCAACAGTGAAGTTCATGTTCAGATATTTTGTTTGCTATAAACTAGCACGCCAGTATCACACTGGTCGTAACTATACCAAATTATTTTCACAAAACTTATCGCATCAACAGCATGTGATCGTGTGGACGTAACGTTATAACCAACATGCGGTTCCTCACAGATTCAACATAATTGTTTGATTGCGCATGCACAACCTGCTTTGAGTAGGGACTGATGATGTGGTAGCCACCGTAGAATGGGACAATACGTTAAAGGAACTGAAAGAATGATAGAAGATGAACTACTCAAGAGTTCTATTCGGATAAATGAAATATTAAACCTGACGTCACAAGCTGTCGTCTTGTGGCGAACGGTCTTTCAGTGATTGAATGAATGTATGTACACTAAATTGTGACGCGTATACAACGGCACGAAAGACCGTCAAGTACGAATTGCAGCCAAATGTGAAAACTAGGTAATCCGTTAGAAGTAACAACAGTTCAACGGAGCGAACATTTGTAAATACTGCAGGTGGTAAAACTCGAAGTTTACCGACCAAACGATGTGGCAGTGTTAACAGTGAAGCAAACAACAGGGGAACGGATTGGTTTTTTCAAAACTTGTGTCATTTGGGACGATACACAAACACAGCATAGTGGTTGGCCAACACACACAAAAACGAACAGAACGTCGTTGGGTCGAGGGAAAATGCTTTTAGAAAACAATGGCGCGCCGCATGCCCAACTATGAGTGGAAACGTCCAGGGTCATTAAATGGTTAAGGCCAACAAGCCACAGTTTTTGAGAATACTTCACCGTAAACAGAACAGCCACCATAATCCACACTCTATGAATCGAGTGACTTTAGGGGCGAATTATAATCAGCGAGGCAAATAGAAAACCACACATTTGCTGCAATAGACACTTTACTTCACGAAGTACTGAGTTACAAATCCTCCGGGAACAGCGTCGGAAACATTATGCCCTTACACGACAGTACCCTAACAGCTGAACTGCGAGACGACACTCAGATTCAGTTACTTACCCATCCAAGTGTGTCTTATGCAATACTGCTCCGCCGTCATTTTTGAAACAGTTAACGTTGGAACCCTCCAGCGTTACTGTTGAGCGTTGAATTTGTGCTACTAATAAGTGTTGTGGCTGAGTTCTTAAGTTAGTGGAGACCCGGATCTTCTACGTGTGCGCATTCTCTTCTTGTTTGTGGTTGAATTGTAGCTGAAAGTAAAGGACTAAGCACTTCAGTTTATTATAAACAGCACCGTTTGAGAAATTTACAGTACTACAAGGTTGTTGGTGTCGCGTTATAACACTCAAGGCAGGAAACGTTCTACCAGTATGTACAGTCAGTGAGGTTTTCGTTTATCAAGTTTTCAACTCCTTGTTCTCCTCAAACAAACTGAGCTGTTCGGCTGACTGTCAGCAGTAAGGTTGCCTTCGGATACGATCTGTCCTTGTTCATGAAACCTCATGCCCGAATAAATGGACAAGCTGCGAGCTTCATGGGCTGAGCAAAAATGAGGTGCCTTGGGTTTCATATAAGTAAGAGCAGAAAGATTGTGAATCATCCATATCGATGGTGTAGCTGCCTTTCACTAGTGAATGTGACACAGCAATTTAGTTGAGCTCTCACCTAAGGACCTCAAGAATTCGAGACCGAGTTCTTCTAAAGGTTCATGAGTCAATCTGGCAAGTTGGTGATTTTAGCCAAAATCTCCCTTTGCCAGGATTGCATAAACGACAGATCACTTCATTCATGGTACATCTTCCATAGTTTCTCACAACTTTGTGAACAAAATACTATCATTCAGCTACATACACCTTAATAATGGAAAGTATGCTAACTCAGAAATAGAGTTAAAAGACGGTTTAGCGAATTATATAAAATCTTCCGCGTGGAGTTCGTTCAGACAGTGATGAAAGCTGGGTTATTTCAACACGTCACCCGACGAATATACACGTGAATAATCCGCCAATTACCTCAAGACTCCAAGGTTTTCGTGAGAGAGAGAGAAGGCCAAAAGGGCGTTGACCAGAAGTTGAAGCTGAGACTAAAGTTGTCCTCTAGATAAGTTGCAGAGCATACCAAGAAAGAGGCTGTTTACTTGTGAATTCAAACTTAAGTATGGTCTATCCATAAGGCTTGGTAAGTGTACTATTAAACAACACAGCATCAGAGGTACTGATACGCAAGTAGATGAAGACTCAAGTTGACTGTTCCAATTCCAGCATTACAAGCGAGAACTGAAGTAAAGAAACAACTAGCATACAAGTCGTCAGCAATGTCATTGTCATCCTTTTCTTATTCCTTCTCCTTGTCAACATCCTCATCCTCATTTTCACCATTCCACCCGCTGTTCACACCGATACCTGACCGCCTCACAATCGTGGTAACATACACATCTTCAATCCAGTGCTACCAAATTAGAATTACGTGGCCTCTGTAAGACGGCCCCTCTGCATGCCTCTTCTCTTCCACCTTATAAAAAAAGCAGTAGAGCAGCTGAACTCAAACGGTTTTCAAAGGCCATAACATTTCACATTATAATTTAGGTTGGTCACCAGGTTGCCAATGACGGGAAATAAAAACAATCCATCGTCTCTGGCCAACTCGTGGCTACTTGCATTCTCCTTTACCGTGTGATATTTGTCATATTGCACCTTAAGCTGATGATGAACAGGCAGATTGTCAAGAAAATGCACCATATTGTAAACAATCACTCAGTCAAGATTTGGCGTTTCAATTAGCAAAAACACGAGGAATATTTGTTACATGTTCGTTTCCGATTAATCATCCAGTGAAATTCTTTAAGCAGTTCACCATCATACCGACTTTCGAAGGTGGATTCTGGGGGGAAGGGCGAACAAGTTACTAATCGAAAGCCTTTCTTTTGATGGTATTTAACTTGAGGTGATTGATGGGTGGCGCTGCCGATGCCAGTTTTAGGCTTCCATGACGATGGTGTGACTTCAAACGAAGGCTGCTGTCGAAGACTGTCAAATCTACGTAATGAATTTAAACCTTTTTGAAGCTCTAACACGGTGGGTCATTTCCACCTGTTGCTGAAACGTTATAACCGCGGCCTCAAAGATAGTGATTATCATCATCATAGACAGTCATATGTCAGTGGCTTTGTCTGACGTTTAACTGCCACATGAACAGCAGACAGGTTCAAGCCAGCGAAGAGGGAAAAAAGAAAGGGAACAAACAAAACTACTCAAACAAAAATTTAACTGGAAGGTGTCTGCATTCTGCGAACAAATGAGCGGGCTATTAATAACATTAAAGCGTCAACAACAGAACAGCTTTGTTTAGAGCTTTCACTGCTCCCGCGTATTTAAATTCACCTACTTTCCAGACAACTCGGTCAAACAGCGAGTTACCAGTTATTTAAGTTCCCTGATGGTACAGGTGATGCAGCTTATTCCTTCTGGAACTAAGGTGTTTTGTGTGATCGCCACTACCACAATAAAGCCTCAAACATGAAAAGCTGACGAGTTCTAGAACATGAAAAAAATTCGAAAAACCGCGAAATGTTCCTATTTTTTGCAGTGGATGAATTTATGATATTGCACGTTCAACGGAAAATTGTGTTATTCATCACGTTGGTGGTACAAACTAAGTGTTTCTCTATGCGAGCACACTATATAACTCGATGAGAGACAATGTCCCCACTTTGTGAAACAGCGACAGAAACAAAATTAAATCTCAATAACGAGGTCAGATGAGAGATTTTGCATGAATTTGATGTCATATCGTGTGTTCTTAACTGTTACATACAACAGTCATAAAAGTAAAAAATAATTGAACGAGTGAAGCTCATAAGTCAAGGCAATCCATAGAGTAGTATGTCGTCGGTCAAAATCAGGGTAGATGAAGGTTCAAGGTCAACAACTTTTGCACAAACACTAACGCGAGATCAGTCATATGGTCGATCCGACAAACACATTCTCTGTGTTAAGGAGTCATCACAAGCCCGTTATCCCTACATCTGTTTGCCAGTCCTCTGTGTGCGGAACATGTTGACCTCGAACCTTCGTCTACTCTGGTTTTGACCGATGACATACTACTGTATGGATTGGCTTGATTTATGAGCTTAACTCGTTCAATTATTTTTTGACTTTTATGGATGTTGTATGTAACAGCTGATAAATTCACACGATATGACAACAAATTCGTGCAAAAATTGCTCTTTTGATTTCGCTATTCAGGTTCTCAACTGAGGAAGGATTTTCTATAGTTTTGAAAGTCGGCTTATTTGAAATACAGCGAGCACTACTTACGGCTGGCCGTAACTGTCAAATCCAAATAAACACTTCAGATAATGTCTCTCGAAATGGAACACTATACTCTAGCTCCACTCACGTTAAACCTCATCAGTAGTATACATATTCGTTGGGAAAGGGACTTGAACTCGGCTTTCCATTCAAATGAGGCAACTGTGCTGACAATTATTAAGTAATCTCTTTGTGCAACCTAATCGTCATATCATTGACTGGAGTTAACGGGACAGTTGCTGCATCCGTTCTCGGGGCGCCTGTGGACGGCTGGCTGCATGTGGTGATTTTGTCGTATTTGATGTGGAGGGAATGGTTCATTGATGAACATGGATGCTTTATGAAAGAGCTGGTTGGAACACACGTTGCTGTTGCGGTGAGGCTCTGTGCCGGTAAAGATTTCATGTAAGACTAAAACTTGACGCTAAACCCTTGAAGAAGAATTTACACAATATTTCGTTCTAAAGACTTTCTCAGTCTACTCAGTTTCACAGTCGGTCCACCTCTGGAACCAAATGCCCCAGCCCTTAATTCTTATGGTGCAACATAATTGACGCTTCATGAACGTGCCATAAAACGCGCCAGTAGAGGAATCATGACCTCATAAAAGCCTGTAACTCCGAGGAGTTTCTATCACTAGGTCAAGTTTGAAGAGATTCTAGAGACTCGAGGATGAATCGATCCTTACCTAAGCTACTTTCTACAGGTCGATTAATCCACTTAATACCATTTTCTCAGTAAGCAGGGTTATTATCTGAGACTGTGTAAAGTATAGAACAGATAGACTATTTCACGGAGAGGGCTAGTTCCCTGAAATTTTGTCTTGTCTATTTGGGTAATGTACCTTCCAATTTTATTACCGCTCTTAGCTTGCATGACACTTTTGAAACATTATTCGTTCGGTGCTTACGTGAGAGGGAACCCGAACTACTAGTTCTTTTGGCTATCTTGTAACCTACTTCTAATGGTTATCGAATGTACGCATATAGCCGTGTTATTTCACTAAGTTTCAGCGTTCTCCACTGCCAAAACCACAATGCAAAAACTCCCTGCACAAATTTTTCAACTTTTTCAGCTCGAGTTATCAACACCTGCGTAAACCGTTTGACATCACTACTTTCTTAACTAACACAGGTGTATACAGTAACAATTATCTTTCTATGAACTTAAATTGTTGTTTGCCGATACACGCATCTGATCGATTTGGTCAGTTGATAATGTGTTTGTTGCTTAACTCTATTGCACGCCTGCTTACTGTTACGTTACTGTGAGTTCCACCCATATCAGTAAACTGTGTAGAGAGGCTCGAGAGTTGAAACTTGTCTAGACCGTCGGGATAAGTTCTGAGAATTAGCCATGTCTTCAAGCACACGGTTTACACATTTCATGTGTGTTTGACTTCAGAACTTCAACCTGGCACTGCAGAGATTGAAGAGTTTTGGAGACAGCGTACGCGTTCGTCTGAGTTCGTCTTGAATAGGCTGTGCGATTGTTGCGTCAAGGGATAGATTGTTTTAGGAGGACTGTTCGAAATAATTAGAGTGTGGTGGGAATCAATCCGGTCGCGGCTTGCATTTGTTGGTTGAATAAACATAGCATACTCGAGGTAAACCAGATGTTTGAGTGGAGATTTTGTCCGCTGGTGATGCCGACAGTCAATAAAAACACACGTTGTACACATTACCATGAGTAGACGTACATGAGGGTGAGCAACTAAAATACAAACCTTAATAAACAACGAGTAAGTGAGGTTGGAATAATTCGGAAAATTTGAGAAATGAGTAACAACCAAATGGGAGCAAGGGGAATTGGAAATAAAACACTTGAAATGCGTATGAATGAGTGGGTGAAATCTCACCGGTTTCTACTAACGCGCTCAAACACACCTAGTCAGGCAGCAGATTTGTGTCTTCTGGCCGTTTGAAGTGGTACAGAGAGTAGGCAGCTAAACTACGAGGAAATGTTTACCTTCTAATTCATTTGCTTGTGACCGACAACATCTACATCCATATACATCAACCGTGCTGTTAGTTAGGCCTACAAACTACTTATCACATCAAGGGGCTGAGTTACATAACCACGGTTGCCACGTAAATGTCTCGTCAATTTGAAATTTAAATTACTTTCGAACGGAACCAAATAACCACGTGCTTCTTCAGTTCTTCGTAGAGTTTGAAGGGTAATCAGATTTGATTATGTGTGGAAAGGAACAGCATATGGGAATGTCCGAGCCTCTGACTGTGATGCGATCAGAACTACAGAGTTTGAAGGTTGGATCAACCTCCGTTTGCAACAGAAATGTATGGTGTGTGCAGTATAATCCTTCAGGTACTTCGAATGGTTATTCGAATTGAAAACTTTCAAGCAAGTAATGAGGAGGAGGCCTCGTGTTGATTATAGGAAGCAGTTTCTAATCATCAAAAAAGAAGCCACATGCATAGGATACAAAATGATGTTAAGGAAATCAGTCTTTCATTGGTTGACCATATTAACAACTTCAAAGTCAAACTATAAGCTTATTCGTGCAATACACAATAAAGAATCTGACAAATAACGCGAAATGCAACATTGAGGCTTTCCATGCAGTCTTGATGCGGTGTCTTAAAGCGAAGTTTCGATTGGTTCTTTTTTAAATCTCCTATTTTGACGGGGTTTGAATGAGCGATAAATTGAGTAGATTTCCATACCGAGAATACCTGGTTGTGAGACGCGAAAAATGAATTACAGGCTGCTTTGTCTTTTTCAATGAAAATACTGAGCACGACTTCATCACGGGCACACAGGTCTGACTGGAAATCTGGAACTAGTTGAAGAATGTACACTATTCATGGGCTCCGGCAAAGTATTAAATCCGAGTATACTACTTCATTTATAAACACACGACTGACTGCCAAAAGTTATTGATAATTTTGAATGGTGTTCAGCTCATTGAGGCCAAAAATTCCAGCTACCAGTCCGTGACTTTATCTCGTCTCGCTTACGTAGTTACCTGTGTATCTAATACCCGGATATCAGGATGATGACAGTTTTGACATGGTGCATGATACCTCAAAGAAACATCGAACCCGAACTGAAGCTCCGCCCGAGTGAAAGCTTCGGCCCGGATTGACTGGCTTATGGTTTGATTGTATCTACCACGGTGCAGGGGTAACATGTTATGGCTTGACTTCATCCCATTAGTTAAATGGACATGAATCAATTCATGGTCAATTTGTACTAAGCAAGTTTAGGTTAGGGTGGTCATCTCAGGCAGTATCCACAGAGCGGATATTCAGTCAGACAAGAAGAGTTTCAGAATGTTGGATATTGATCATCGTTTTGTAAGCTGATTTCCAGCAATAACAAAACATGTTCGCCGGATATCTATCTCTAAACGATCATACTGAGATGCACTGATCAGCTGGGTTATGAGCAATACGACAAGCGTATCTACTGCAGTGCTTTGATTCGCACTCTTGTGTTTATACTGCGCATCGTAATCTTAGCGAAAGGCCAATCCTTGGTGTTGACAAGTTTTCAGGCCTTACATTGTCGATACTGAAAACCGTATTTGAATTATCGCTGGGCATATTTATATAGTTCTAGTCGCAACGCCAGTCCTAGCTTAGTAACGTGAGAAAATCACCGGTTTATCACTGATTTAGTTGATTGGAGTGTAACAACATTAATAAAAGCTATCGAATGAACCATTTGACTCGGCTAACAATTCCTCTAGCCTTGAAATGGTTCAGAAAGTTAAACGTTTGATTGTAAATATTACGGGAATACCAAAGAAGTTATAACGACACGTGCCTTTGTTCTCAAACCTCTTTGCTGTCTTCCGCAGATTGTTGCTTTGTGGTCTGGTGGCTGCTATGCAAGGAAGAAACGAGGAGGCAGCCGATTTTCTTGAGGCTACCGTCACCCACGACCGTCTAAATGCTATTGCATGGACCATTCTTGGTGAGTTGTACCTTAGGAACTGCCATTCTCCGTCTCATTCATCTTGTTTTCGTGATGTCCTTGAAAGTGGGCAAAATGAGATGCAAATAAAGCGATGAGAACCCGATATACTCATCTCGCTATATCCCCTCCATGATTCTACAGTAAACGGAATGCACAATTGGAATAGTTATTACTGAAGCACTCTCCGATGTGTCCACACTAACTAGAATTGCATAAGAGTAGGTGACCTTATCGAGAAAAGTGAAAGCCACAGTGCAGCAACGGTGAAGTTGGTGATTTACGCATTTACCTTAAAACTGTTGTAAGTGGATTGCTTCTTTAAACATTTTAATATTAAGCGATACCATATCTGTTTGCAGTTAAGCTTTTCACTAAAACTTTTTGTGATTCTCGTAATTGTAGTGATATTATTCATCTAAGGGGTTCGCCAGCTTTCTGTGGTTACAACATAGTTTAGCGACCTGGAATTAATAAATTTGAGCCTGGTCATACATCGAATCATACTGCTTCATCAGTTTTATTAACAGCTATGAACATGACCGAAAGCATTTTGATTCCGAATGCCACAATGACGCGGAATTCATAAAAGAATAAAACGTTATTGTCAGGGTTGAAAATAACATAGTTGGACCAAGGGGATAAACTAAAAACGGTATCAAAGCAAGTACGCTATTAACTGCGACACACCGCCATCTGACATAGAGTTTCTCACCAGCCATTCAGCGGTCACGAGGATCCCAGCCAGGCAGCCGATACCTAACCACTTCGCTCAATCGAGCAGTCAGCCTCCCCATATTTCGTGACAATGTTGTCGCTTGACCACCACGCCGTTTCACCCAACCACTAAATGTCTCAGTATAAAACACACAGCACGGCAAACGCTCTGCTCGTACACGGAACACGTGACCCAGTCATCGCAGGCTGTACAATGTGACTAGGTGATCAACTGGTCGCGTATCCCGAGCGTTCTGGAACATGTGGCAGCGAACGACCCTGTTACTCACACACTCAGCCTACTTGATGTGGGCTAATCGGTGGGAACAACAACAGCCAAGCACAACAAGCTTGCCTATATCTTCACCGTGAACAGGCCACGCTCCCCAACCATGGGGCAAAACAGAGCGTACACATGCATTACACACCCTTCTTTTCAGCGACAACCGAACTCTATTTCGACGTCACAGATGACGCAAGTTTGCAACGCCTTTGCTTTCCCCACCGATATCTCATCAGCAATATCACAAGCTGACTAGATAGTGCTATCCAAGTATCTGTGTGTGCACGGTCTCGAGTGGATTGCCTGCATTGAAGAAGGTAGGAGTGGAAATGCTTCAGTCATGAAGAAGCACTTTGCATGTTGAAGTTCCGAACTGCATTCCATGCAAACCAGCCGGGTCATTCATTTTGTTCAACACGACTTGCATGAGTCCAACAAAGAATCCATACGAGACGACATCTCCTGCACGGTTTGCATTGGTCAACCAAGCTCCAAGTGGAAGAGTGGCTGAACACCGTGCTTGCTGGATTCCTCAAGCGCACAGTGAAAAATTGAAGCAGGCCAGGGTCACTCTACTGAGCAATCTGCAGAGGTCCGTGAGAAACATTCCGGCGAACTCAGCGTTCCCAGAAAACCCTGTTGGGTGTGTTAGCAAACGGTCACCCATCTAAATAATCAACGTTCAGCCAGAAACTCTATCGTGTGGCCTCAAATTCCGCGTTCCACCGAGGATGAACAATAGCCTCATAGGGTTGTATGTCGCACCACTGACAGTGTGGGAGTGTTTATGTGGTGAGGCACGATACTATAAACACACAGCAGAACTATTCTTACAGTTGTAGCACTGCTGGTTTCCGAATCAGTGAGAGGAGAGTTGGAAAGTGTGTGCTCAAACCAGGAGCACTCCGATCGGCCAACGGTTGACCGTGATCGCTGGTGTTTTATCCAGTACGGTCGAAAAATACCCGGTGTAATTCGAGTTCATCCACTGCGCGCAGCATTGCCCTAGATCAGACAGCAACGTTCTGGGCATTACGCCCTCGGGCTGGGCGAGCCCTCACTGACAAGTGAGTCAGACTGTTGAGTCATTAGCACCAGTGAGGGACCTGTAGTGGAACTCTTAACCGTGATAGCTTGAGTACGCACTAACAAATAACGATATCTCAAAGATAGTCAATGAAAAGGTCAAGTCAATGGATTGAATCTTTATTGTTGGGATTTTGGTGTACAAGCTTAATGCAGTAGCGCTCGTCTGGACCGTGTCCTGTCCTGTACAGTTGGCAGCCAGTTGTTGTCGCTCCGTTGTCTGGTGCAGTTGTGTTCCGATCCGGGTCCGACCGCGTCATGCATGCCTGTGTATGGACCGCACGGAATCACATCCAATTGGAGCGTTCTAATTGGCTCAGTGCGCAGATGGTGACTACGCGCGTGCGTGCGCTCGGGTATGGAAGAGTGCTGTCGGGCCGGTGAACGGGCATATGCAGGTTGGGGCAATGAGCGTCGCTTAGACTAGTCAGCTTGTCAAGTGACAGGACGCGTGAGAGGGCGAGACGAGGGCTACAGACCCCAAGGAAACTTTGTATACTGTTGTCTCGCATATAACCGTTTCGCGTCAGAGACTCGAGGTGCAGTCCCTCAATTCTCTCAAACATTCTCTCAACAGGCTTTGTCGTATATTTTTTTCACATTTCTAGGCGTGTTCTATGAGACGGTTTCGAATGATATCGGTTCAGAAATGGCTTTCACAGAAGCGTTGCGTGCGGACGATGCGGACGAAGTTTTGAGTGCACATGCTCCACGGAAATCAGGTATGATTAGAACTAAAATGTTTGTTGTTCTTTTCAACAAATGAATGCTAGGGTTGGCAGGGGGAATTCCCCTATTAAAAGTAACGTTTGATTATAAACATCTTGGAGCAGGCAGTTTATTACATTGAAACTGGGAACCTCTATCAAATTAAAACTCAGTGACTTCGTCCTACAAAATGCCGGGGGCTGTTTATCTTATGTTCTGCATTCAGGAGTGTTGTACGAAAAGTAATGATCCAGAGTGGTTGAATAAATTACGGGATTTAGATTGTGATGAAATGTGTAAAAAACAGTTAATCACACTGTCTTCAAATTTTGTCAAATGTGAATGACCCCGAACTCTCACCCAAGCTTTATACACCTTATTTCCAGTCTTTCTGATAAAGTTCTGTCACTTTCTGCAGAAGTTGCATTTTAGTCAATTGATTTCTCACGCAGGTATCTGGATTCCTGAAATGAACAACACGAATGACAAGCAAAGCTTTTCTTGTACAGATTCTTCGAATTTATGGCCTTCGCGATCCTACTCAAGGTCACACCACTCCAGTTTGAATATCATCATTGAGTGCAGCTATCGGATATCCATATTTCCGTCGTTGTTAGAAGCATCAGGAATCTTAATCCGGATTAGTCAGCGACAAATGTGTTGGCTTACTGCTGGCTTTCGTCTGGTAGTTTGGCCGTTTTCGGCTAGTATATTGGCCTGTAACGACAGACGTTCGTCGAATATGCACCAATTTATTAACTGTTTTCTTCCATAGCCTGAACCTGAAACTCAAACTGTTCCCGAAATTGTGTAGAACGTTAAAGTTTCTCACAACTTATAGACTCCAGTTATCCATTTTAGCCAGTTCGCAACATTTTCAGCCTGCATTGGCTATGCATCAGGCTCATGCACAACGACTGAACACACAACATGTACAATTTCCCTCGCGAGTTAACTGAAGTAGGTATACCGGATACGACGCATTAGTGCTTTTGTACAGACTATATACACAAACTTGTCAGGTGCACTCGGTTTGATGACCATATATCGGAAGAGTGATGGCATCAGTTGATTGGTCGCCGAAACATCACGAATAGCTGGGTTCTGTACATCGAAATGCAGGCAAATCTTAGAGTCAATTAAAAATGTTGACCTGCTGTATATCCATAGACAAAATACGATGCGAAGTAACTGAAAAACAGCCGTTATAGAAGGGCGGCGGCAAAGTGCGGCAAAGCCAAAAACATTGTTTGTCGTTTGAGCTACGCCGTCCGTCAAGTGGAGGCCGGTGGCGGAGTTTGGAACCCATCAGCTGACCAGAGTTGATAACAGTAGTTCATCTTAAGGTGGAAGAACCTGCAGATAATTACCAAAACTACTTCAGAGGTTAACCTTACTAAACTCGCCACAAGTCACACGGGTTTCTATCTCAGCGTTGTTCAGAAATTTGTCTAGTTTATGCCTAGTATTGAATTGAATTGCGGTGAATGCCGTTAATAGCCGCTCGGTGTAACTAGCAAACCTAATGGCCTTCCCACCAGTTGATGAGTTTCGATATGGAGACAGCAATTTTGATAGCTTTGTGTTATTTATACTGAAGTACTAACTTCTCATATACTCTTTTCGTTGGTGCTGATGTTTGTTTAAGTTTTTATTCTGTTTATCCTTGCACCAGTACAAACATGTAAGGGGATGATAGAATCGGACAGAGATATCGACCTGATTCATTAAAGAAAACCTATCGGTTTATAGACAACAAATCAGTGAAGTAAGATGAGACCCATTTGTGAGAAGTCAGGGCTTCGGCTGGATTCGAATAAGCGACAGACACATTGTGGTTCAAAGCGGCAAGTGCTCTACCAGCTGAGCTACGAAGCCACACCAGGAGCTGAGAAATTTCACATTTGGACTCTGTTACCCACCCGTCCCACTGTCTCATATGAACTGAACTGCTCGAGAAATCCTGCCGGGGCAGTCGATCCCCTGAATCAATTAGTGGGTCCATATGGGACAGTGGGACGAGTAGGTAACAGAGTCCAAATGTGAAATTTCCCAGCTCCTGGTGTGAATTCGTAGCTCAGCTGGTAAAGCGCTTGCCGTTTTGAAGCATACTGTGTCTGTCGCTGGTTCGAATCCAGTCGAATCCTTGACTTTTCACAAATGGGTCTATTTGAGGCTCGGGTAGGCACCGGAACGGGACGCGTTATTGCCAGATCAAAAATGCAAAATGTCGGAAGGAAATACACACTTGTCGGAGTACCGCTCATGGGTATCAGTGCCGCTTAATACCTAACAAACAAACTTCTCCAGACAATCAACGGAACCTGAGCAACAGCTGAGTCCTGTAGGTAGTTCGTCATATTTTCGGCTTCCCGGTTGTATAACAAAGACAGAATGTCAATCAACTATCCTAAACCCCATCAATTCTTACTGTGGAGTAGATTATATTAAGCCACCGTTAAGACAGTCTTCGAAACGCGGCGGGTAGTATCACTCACGTTGACTGGGCCACAGTGAAGCGGCACTAACTTTGCTCATCTGGTCGAAAGTGAGCATCAGGTGAACATCAGATAAATCTTCCGAGTAGTCTGCCATGCTCCAGCTAGAAGAACAAAGACCATCCGAACGGGAACGCTTTGCGCTACCGGAGGCCATCAAACGCAGGTTGCCTGATCCATTAGTATGTTAACAGAAGCGGGTCGTTAGGATGTCGCGCCTGCTCCGGCTTCAGTATACCGGATCGACGAATAACGTGCGTGGCGAGCAAACAGACCAGCGTGGTACAATGAAGCAATCAAACCAATACACTTTTATTCACCAGCAACCTACATGAGCTCTGCGACATATCAGACTGATATTCCGATCTAAATCTATCTTTCTTTTACATAATTATACTGGCGCGGAGAGTAGCTAGCGAGAACGTATGCTTCCCTATATTTTTTTGTTCCCAGTGTAAACGGTGGTTTGTAAAACTAAATGCTCCCGACAGTGAAGAACATGTATACGTCGAACGACTGGAGCTATAGTTATAGCGTGGTAGAGTCTTTTCTGTGCATGCTTTGACTGTGGATATCGTAATTCACTTGTCACCGATGTGCAAATATACAGCATTAGTATTCACAATCAGCGGCTCATTTTCATAACCGAAAATTTGTCCTTGTTATAGAGAAGAAGTATGTGGAAACGACGTCTAACCTTCAAGCCGGTGCTAATGATGATCTGGCTCAAATTTCCGACCAAGTTAGTGTGGCTGATACTGGGCCTGGGTCTATTGATTTGCTGGATCCAAAAACCACTGTTGGGGAAAACATTCAGAAGTCTGACAGTTTGCATAGTCACATATCCAGTCAGAATCAGAAAAAACATTCTCCTGCACGAGCACCAAAAGGTTGGTTAAATTTATTTCCAGCATGAGCCTAGTCATATCCCGAAACTTCAGTGCATTCACTTGTCCTTGTCTCATCGTTTTGTCTACAATTTTCAGCTCTGAAATCTCCGGTGGTCATGAAGCAGACAAGCATGATCCACACAGAAATGCAACCACACCCAAAACGTTCAACTCGAAGAAGTTTGTTTTTACGAGCAACAGAATTTCTACTGGATCATCATATCTATCCAGTAAGT
Organism: Paragonimus westermani; assembly: GCA_008508345.1. Lineage (NCBI taxonomy): Eukaryota > Metazoa > Platyhelminthes > Trematoda > Plagiorchiida > Troglotrematidae > Paragonimus > Paragonimus westermani. The sequence goes on from QNGE01000395.1 coordinate 247,315, forward strand.
TCATCGGGTTCTTGGTACTTTCCGATTTCTCTAGGTAAGATAACATACCTATTCTAGGAACAAGGCTAATTTTGAGATTAGGCAGATGTGAACACCATATCTTTTCCACGACTTCAAGCTTAGTTCAAACTTAAGTTATTACGCATGAGTGAACAGAACGGTGTTCAACAGTGGCACTTGCTTATCAAAACTCCGAAGCACAAAATGCATAATTGACTTTGTTTCTATTCCAACCTACTAAGCTTCGTTGAAATGTTAATAGTCAACCTAGCACAAGGCACTAATTTGGAGTTGCATGCTTCTAATGCACACGAACTGGGTTGTCAAACGTAAATAGCATGATGTTATTGGTTAATTAGGAACAAACTCTGTTCTTTCTTCATGGTCACTTTACTATATTTTGATAAACCTTTATATAAAACTTCTGTGAATTGAAGACTTCTTGAAGAGTGCAATGGTACTAAACGATAACCAGAAAAGAAAAACTTGACAGAATTCAGAAAGTTGCATTTAAGAGTCTAACAGTGTTTTAAAATAAGAAGCTGCAACATATTTTAATTTCGAACAGTAATGGTTATAGAAGGGGGGGGGAGCTGACTGCTCACAGTATCATTTCTGTTTACCATGGTGGTTAGGGGTGGAGCACAATTTGTTTTTCTACACGCAGAGTGTACGAATGCTCCTGTTTTGCCACATAAGTGGTTTAACCGCCGAGGTCGCTTCTTCCGTACACTAATATTCGTAGACAGTCGCAGTTAAACTATCGTATGTATATGCGACAAAACCAAAAGTTCATCGGAGATTTTACAAGTCGTTTAACTATACCGTATCGTAGCATCCATTTTCTCCTCTAAACAACCTGACAATTATTACGCACTAATTGAAGCCTCTTCAATTCCATTTATCTAATGAAAAAGTCACAGGGATGACTGTAGCAGAAGTATAAGGGCATGCCGTCTGGTTTAGGAAGCTGGTTAAAAGCAAATCTTCCTTCCCACCCTCAACATGTTCTTCACAAATGATGGATTGGACTAAGGTTACATTTTGTTCTTATATTTAGACATTCTTCGAGCCCGTTTTGGTGTTACAGCTCACATTATCATTGCGCGTGCACCAAATGAGCACTCCTAGGAAGTTGACAGGCGGAATTGGATAATCCCCACGACCTGGACAGCAAACCGTGCTTTATCAGCAAAGAACTAGCCAAATTCTTATGACGTGACACATACCAATTCATACAGTCTTTGACAGAAGTTTACATTTCTCTGTGAATGTGATATAATAAACGGTGACGAAAGTCTTTCTACCGTGTTGACATAGTTTAACCATCATCCAGGATGAACAGTTTAGGCATCCATCCTTCCCAAGATGCGTCATAAAATTCCTGACTGTCCATCTTCTTACCAACTCATGTTTTATCGTTTTGAAGACTGCGACCGTGTCACATCCGCACACCAAAGGCGCTTAGGTGGAGTTCATTCTTGTTACAGAAGTTCATTTACTTGACACGTTGACTCTAAGATGCGAATCTCCACCACAACTCTGGATGTGTTCGTGTCTGATGAGCGGTGAGCTTGATAACTCCTTTTAGTGTACATATCATGTCGTTATTCTGAATGAATCCAACAGAAACGTTGATTTCAAGTGACAACAACTCTTCGTCCTGTTTAAAAAATTTATCGGTGGTATCGGTTAGGTCAGCCTAAATGCCATTCCTCTCTACCGTTATTTACACTTTTCGAGGAACGAATGTGAAATCTGGGGTCATAGGATGGTCTCTATTGTACTCAAAAGTATTTGAACAGACCAGATTAGTACTTCTTCGAATTGGCCAGGAGTTATACGTAGCAGAGCGGTTGAGTAAGGAAAAGCCTTTTTTCACAGTCTAATTTTGTTTTGCATCAACACTGGTGTGCATCCTCCTCTGCATTATCGATTCGTCCACATTACGCCCACACCAGAATATGTGTTGGATTTCAGGTTGTCATATGCCCCTCGTGTGGTAATGGTCGTTATAATGCACGTTTACCACAGGCCTCGTATGCGTGAGGGCCTGGAAACCATAAGTAGTTTGCAGTCACCGGTTGGTCTTATTGTTTTACTGAGGTCATTTTTGCAGTACCTCTCGTTATTCTAACATGAATAAATGGGTGCGATTATTTTTTGCTTACTTTGTGGTGCTGTTATCTTAAGTTTTCCAATGCACAAAACGGTATTCTAGGAAGTACGGAATTAAAATTATTTATAAGGTTTTGGGCGGTTTTGTAATGTTACCTTGGGTGTATATGTCATTGTTTTACTAGTCAAATGCATGATCACTGTCTAGGCCTAATCAGTATAATTCGGAGGAGGATTAAATGAACTGTGATCAGCAAGGTCGAGAGTACAGTCTATACATTAAGTTTTTTCTCTTCCTAAGCATAGTGTGTACGTCGTCTTGGCACACGGTCTGAATAACGAGTTTGTCTCTGTCAGTTATTATACACTGAATTAGCAACTGAGGGCAAACTAGAGAGATGGTTGTCTTTCGTGTGCCTCGGCAAGAGATAGTTTGAGTGTAATTAAATTGGAGATAGCCGCCTATAGTGAACCGCCGATGAACGCAGTTACAAGACATCATCAAAAATGTGCTGATTATTATGTCAGCGATCACAACGTTACGGTTCCCGGAAGTAAAATATAGTTAGGAATACTAATGCTAGACTGCCATACCCTCCTACTGACTGTGCTTTGGAGGCAGAGGTTGATAATATACCTTTTATTTTCAAAATCCCCTAAAGTCTTCTGAGTAATGCACCCCACGATAAGCCTTCACACGAAAGCAAACGCAGACCGGTAACACGGTAACGGTGGTTGTTTAGAGAGGAACAAATAAAACGAGAATTGCGCATTGGATCAGCTCTTCTGCACACAAACCGACAATATTTGGTATGGTCAGACTGAACCACGAACACCTGAGAGGAGAATAAGTTTTTACGTACACGAATCCTCATTCGTCTGGAGAACTTTTCAAGCTAATCTAAGATGAATGATTAAAGTGTCCAAATGGCAGGTCTTTGTCCACGACTTCAGGACCTGTACACTGTAGAATGCGCTTCTCAACTTTGACTTTACGGTTGTCTCTGCGACGACACTAAAACCCCCTTTGCCCGGCACATACATCAGTGAAACAGTTCTCTCGGTAAGTCTAATTCTGTGGTTGGTTGTTGATTATAACATCATGTCCGTCAATATTGGCATTTAGCACGTAAGTGTTATTCTTCATATTTACTTTTCCATCCCTACGTTTGAGAATGTTTTCTTCGGTAGAGGATGAATAAATTGATTTTCAGCGCTCTGTCCACACAGCTTAAACATGCATACTATACACTCCTGGATAAAACAGTCAGTAAACCTCATTTGGCACCGGCTAACCAGCTTTAACTGGTTTTGATAAAAGACATGAAGCTTGCCATAATCTCGTTATGTTCTTCCACATACTATTCTCTGACTAAGAATGCACTCACTCACAATAACTGAAAGAATTTGTCATGGTTGTTAATGGCGTGGCACTGATCAATTACATAACCCCTGGTAAATGTCAGTTATCAGTATTCCATGTAGTGCTCAACAAGTCCAGTGATGTGTGCAATTCCGAGTTGACTGGGAGGCTTTAGACAAAGTTTCAAGTTGCCAGAACCGTTACTGTGTTCCCTTTGGGGGTCAATGGATAGCCTGAGTGTTAACTTCAAGCAAATCTGTCCGCTTGAACATAGCTGTTGGGTAGAGCCTAACGCGAGAAGTAGTAATCAATACGGTTGACTCGTGCGAACACTAATCGGACATCATTCATAGTTGATCGTAGTCTTCTCATTCAGAGAGACTTTCTAGCTAGGCTCTTTCAGAAAGAGGCATTAGACTTGAGTTTTCCTTTCATTACAGCTCGTCAGCTGGACATACACTTGCCACGGCCGGGACTAGAACTTTGGCCACGTCTTCATTCGGCAACAAGGCTGACCACTGCGCCACTGACCTTAGATTAGGCACGAGTGAATCATCATGTGTTAACGCTCAGTCACATTCGCTCTTGGGTAGTGCTGTGATTGCCCAATCACCTCATAAGGAGGCACAGTAACCATCTTACTAACCCCAGATGATGACTGCACGACTGGAACTTCTCTGCAAGTTGAAATCACCTGCCTAACGGTATTTTCATTACCGACGAGCCTTACTCATTTGTGAGTGTGGCTCAGCGGTCAAATGTGCGGGTTTTATATACGTGATCCCCGCGCAGTTTTGGTTGACAAAAAGCCACCCCTGAATGATTTGTTCAGTTAACGACAAAAATGACCGTTCTCTGTAACTCGAACGATCAAAAATCAAGGGTCGAAATTTTTCTAGAGGTTTTTTAAAATGTAAGCAACAGCTGCACATTACTTAAGTCTAAATGTAAACACCATTTGTACGAAAGAGCATAGAAATGATCATTTGTGATAATTCATCCCTTTTCAGTTCGCATCGGCGACGTTAGCCCATGAACTAGTTCAACAACGACAACTGATGGCACCTTTCTTGCAAACAAGGACGCAACCCGCCACCAATCATATGCAGACGCAGGATACTACATTAATTTCTCGCGATACTCAACAGGAAGCATACCCATATCCGTTACCTTGGACACAAACACCACCAATTCCGGGCTGGCTTAAATCCAGACTACTGGAATATCATATGGCTTGTGCTTGTCTATATAGTTCTCAGGGAGGACCAGAGTACAGCTCGACCGTACAAGCTGAACTACTTCAGGTGACTCAGATGGATGTGGAAATGGCTGACGCGTGGAGTCGGTTGGGACACTGGAGTTACGAGGCTGGCGATATGCAAACAGCTAGACAGCATTACGAACGTTGTCTGCTACTGACCACTTGGCCACCAAAAGACAGTCATCTACTGTGTTTACGTCTTGGTGCGATTTATTTGCAAGAAAAGGAAGTAAGTATCACTGGTGGAGCATGCAAACATCAAAATTAACAAGTTCTCTGACGTTTTCAGTTATTTTGCACAGGTGGCCCTTCTAACTTGACGTGTTTTGGAAACTGTTTTGATTTGGACAAAAAGGGACTCAGTTAAGGAACTCGGTGGTATTGCTCCACAGTTGAAATGTACACAAAGAAGTCATAAGGCGATCTAAAAACTATTGCAGTATCATATTTGGAATAGTTGACTGGCAGTCCATTTTCACTTGATTGGTTTGTACAGTTGGTGGGTTCAATGTGTTCAATCCAGTCCCGTCTAGTCCATCCCAAGCGGAAATTAAAAATCAAGCGAGCAGCTTAGTAGCTAAACCCATTCACTTGTCTGTGCGAATCCCAGCTGACATTACGGATCCGTGTCATACACTCTCAAAGGTTTTCAATGTTATCAAGTTCTACTTCAACTCCAATCGTTTTCAGTGGAGGGACATAGCCACCTGATTTGTCTCCGCGTGGGAACTCCTGTTCACCATGTTCTAAAAGCATCTGATACAGAGACGAAAAGTAATGAGGAATAACTTGTGCGCAAAAACTCCAACAATGTTCATTTTTCCAGATAGTTTCCATAATATATTTTCTGAAGCCCTATCGTGTTGAATTGCGCTAATGGGAATTTATGCCCTAAAAGACATGAAATAGCATATCATCCGTTCACTTACGATCTTTTGAATAATGGGGTCTACAAACTTGTCCAGTTAGGGACAGCTAGAAAGATGTGTTCATTCTGATTCGTTTGAAAATCTCGATACATTCTCTTAGTACATCATTAACAAACGATTCGCAGTCTCCAGAGCCTGTAAACTTCGAGTATTATTCCGCAGGGTTCTCTGGAACAGCTGTTGACACGTGGACATGCACCTCTATGCACCCATTACTCCAGTTGTGCCCGAACAGCTAAATCCAGTGGTGAGTCGGAAGACAGGCACACCAATCGAAAACTTGTATCTCATTGAAAATAAGCTACGTTTCTTCAACAGAACGACAGCAGCTCTCAAACACTTGGGTTTAAAGCACTATCATAAACGATCAGACTGATTGGGTAAAGCATACGAAAGTGGGAGTCATCAGCACACGGCCATTGGAGACTCACGTTTGCCCCAAGAAATACGTGAATCGGTTGAGATTATTGTATACCCAGTCTGCAAACACGGTGACGGCTTATGGACAACTGACTCCGATATTCGCCACTTCCACTGGTGTTCATCAAGAGTATCCCGTCTTCTCCTTTCTGTTCAGTTTTATCATGGACAACATTATGGAAGGTGCGCTCGATGAATCCCTCATGCATGGTGTTCAGCCACTCTTCCACTTGGAGCTTGACTGACCAATGCAAACCATGCAGGAGATAGCCTCTCGTATGGATTCTTTGTTGGACTCATGCAAGTCGTGTTGAACAAAATGAATGCCCCGGCTGGTTTGCATGGAATGCAGTTCGGAACTTCAACATGCAAAGTGCTTCTTCATGACTGAAGCATTTCCAAAAACGTTGATGTCTGATCTAGGGCAATGCTGCGCGCAGTGGAGGTACTCGAATTACACCGGGTATTTTTCGACCGTACTGGATAAAACACCAGCGATCACGGTCAACCGTTGGCCGATCGGAGTGCTCCTGGTTTGAGCACACACTTTCCAACTCTCCTCTCACTGATTCGGAAACCAGCAGTGCTACAACTGTAAGAATAGTTCTGCTGTGTGTTTATAGTATCGTGCCTCACCACATAAACACTCCCACACTGTCAGTGGTGCGACATACAACCCTATGAGGCTATTGTTCATCCTCGGTGGAACGCGGAATTTGAGGCCACACGATAGAGTTTCTGGCTGAACGTTGATTATTTAGATGGGTGACCGTTTGCTAACACACCCAACAGGGTTTTCTGGGAACGCTGAGTTCGCCGGAATGTTTCTCACGGACCTCTGCAGATTGCTCAGTAGAGTGACCCTGGCCTGCTTCAATTTTTCACTGTGCGCTTGAGGAATCCAGCAAGCACGGTGTTCAGCCACTCTTCCACTTGGAGCTTGGTTGACCAATGCAAACCGTGCAGGAGATGTCGTCTCGTATGGATTCTTTGTTGGACTCATGCAAGTCGTGTTGAACAAAATGAATGACCCGGCTGGTTTGCATGGAATGCAGTTCGGAACTTCAACATGCAAAGTGCTTCTTCATGACTGAAGCATTTCCACTCCTACCTTCTTCAATGCAGGCAATCCACTCGAGACCGTGCACACACAGATACTTGGATAGCACTATCTAGTCAGCTTGTGATATTGCTGATGAGATATCGGTGGGGAAAGCAAAGGCGTTGCAAACTTGCGTCATCTGTGACGTCGAAATAGAGTTCGGTTGTCGCTGAAAAGAAGGGTGTGTAATGCATGTGTACGCTCTGTTTTGCCCCATGGTTGGGGAGCGTGGCCTGTTCACGGTGAAGATATAGGCAAGCTTGTTGTGCTTGGCTGTTGTTGTTCCCACCGATTAGCCCACATCAAGTAGGCTGAGTGTGTGAGTAACAGGGTCGTTCGCTGCCACATGTTCCAGAACGCTCGGGATACGCGACCAGTTGATCACCTAGTCACATTGTACAGCCTGCGATGACTGGGTCACGTGTTCCGTGTACGAGCAGAGCGTTTGCCGTGCTGTGTGTTTTATACTGAGACATTTAGTGGTTGGGTGAAACGGCGTGGTGGTCAAGCGACAACATTGTCACGAAATATGGGGAGGCTGACTGCTCGATTGAGCGAAGTGGTTAGGTATCGGCTGCCTAGCTGGGATCCTCGTGACCGCCGAATGGCTGGTGAGAAACTCTGTCAGATGGCGGTGTGTCGCAGTTAATAGCGTACCTGCTTTGATACCGTTTTTAGTTTATCCCCTTGGTCCAACTATGTTATTTTCAACCTTGACAATAACGTTTTATTCCTCTGTGGATTCCACGTTGCGGTTGGGTTGAATGGCAGCTCGAGCCACAGTAGCTTCTGGTCAGGCTTATTAAGGTTATAATAGTGATGGTGGTGATAATGATGGCTTTGGTGTCGTGGTCACTGTGACGGGCTAATCCGAATCGGATGCCACCAACCGTAGGGGGCGGTTTCAGTGAACTGTACGAGCAACCGAATTGAGACCAGCCTTCTAGTCTGAAACGAACGTGAACTTTGGCTGATTGCAATGCGACGTTCCATTATCTGTCGCAAGTTAAATAGGTGATCAACAGTCCGTCAAACAGATCGGAATTCTGCCCGTTCTTCACTTAAGTGCTATTCTCTGGGCTTAACAATGCAACTTGAAATGTGGCCAATAAATGGCTTATCCGCAGCCGACACTAAACTGATGCCTTTGTGTTTGTCACATAGAATTCGACATCTTTCTCAAACATCGGTTGCACGTTGATAAGCATCAACCACGAGATGCTTCCTGATTATTACAACGTAATGTGAAGGTGTTTCGTCAATTCTGATACCAAACTCTCCCCCACTATCCTTAAAAAAGGAAAGGAGAGAGAAGAACCGTTCCAGTGGCCTTGGTATGTTACAGTAACGTGCGCTCCGTGGCCGCTCCTGCTTCCGACGTAGGACCGTCTGAAATGCAATAAATACCCATTCAGGTCTGGCCGTTTACGTGGTCTGCATGGGACTGGCTGAACCGTTCCCCAAAATGTTCACCTCACCTGTCAAATTGACGTGATCGGTTGGTGATGAGTGACCCATCCTTATCGCATATGGTCTCAATTACTCGAACACGATGGCCGGTACAACCGCGGATCAGGGAAAATTGTTTTCTGACGTTCCCAAACAAAAAGACTCATTCCATCTCCTGGGACTGTTAAACCAAATGGTGCTCACTGTCTTTGTACAAGCCGTTGGTCAGCTTTCGTTTAAATTCTCGACGGCTGTCATCATGTTCAGAAGCAGGTGGAATAAACCATGCTTGATCATCGGATTTACCGACATGACAGAAATCCAGTTCTGTCGCAACTGCTCAGCTCTTTTGGAACATACGGCTTGCGCAGCTCGATGACCTTTTGGGCTAAGCTGGACAGAGTTACTCATACCAGGCAAGCCAACAGGTAGAGGTCTGACAAACCACAGTCTCCTGGTCCTCCAGATTGGGGGTTGGAAGATGGTTGGCATCTCTTCCTGAAAAACGTACCATTTCTGGTACACCGCCACCCACCCGCTGCCTTGCGGTACAGGCTTTTGAGCCAAAGGCTTTGGTTGAGAACCCTAATCGTTCTCCTGTCTAGGTCTGGGCGTCCTGGCAGTATCTCAGCCCACACACAACCATGAAT
>QNGE01000395.1:264044-300163 GCA_008508345.1 Paragonimus westermani
AGATATCTCTTATCTCAGCTCGCGTTAATTTTGGTTGTTTGATGTGAGATACAAATTTCATCTCACCTGCATTTTGACTCTTGGTCCATTTAGGACATTATTTTGCCCAAATCTAAGTATCTGATCTTAAGTTACCACTTTACATTTTCAATTGCATCATGGCTTACGTTAGGGTAATTCCCCATTTTAACAGCGCTAATCTGTTGTTCAATGTTTTGGTTACGTTAATCCGGTTTTAGATTAAATGTCTGAATATAACAGGTCACATTGTTTTTGCTAACCTGGCAGTAAATGCCTATCATACTGATCGCAGACGATTGTGCTATTAATGGACGAAATTTCTGCTGAACTCAGTGAATCAATGAGCACTCTGTGAGTCTTTCACTTATATAATCGTATTAATCAGGTACCCCAACACTATGTCGTTGTTCCAATCTAATAGATCACTTCGGATGATCGTCTCCAAGAAGCCATCAACCATAATTCACATTAAAATTGGTATCTGTAAAGGTTGTTCACTTTCTCTTGCGTGTAGACGTGGATGAATTAATACAGGACCGTCCATGGTACTCGCAGTATGTTGGCTTTTAACGTACTACTTGGTGGGACGTTGTACCATCACATTGTACTTATGGCAATACACATTTATTTGACTAGTTCCGCGAAGCACAGATATTGTCAGATGGTACTGTTTAGTTCTGCTTCGACCACAGAAATGCATTTTTGACTGCAAATTGTACAGCACGACTCCATCACTCCAGCAGTTACGTTGGTCGTAGACTGGCATGGGATGTTCTATAGGGTTGTTGACCAGTATATGGGATCAATGAAATACAGCACATATAGCAGAAAACTAGTGTATGTAATTCGAGCTCGTAGTTCTAAGGCAAAAAAGGATTTTACTAACTTAGTGCAAACGGGCTTCAAAGGTTTGTGCAGTTTAGATCTACAGGTTGCTTCTCATTCGTAAACAGGCACTACCACAAGTTGACAAGATTGATTTTTCTGAAAGACATGCTCGTCGTCTTTTACACTCAGTCACACGCATCGGAGTGCATCAATGAACAACCAACCAGGAGGTTAGGAGACTAGCTTGTGATAGTGATAGTTCACCATTCGGATTTTCTGCTGAGAGATAACAGTCATATAAACTGAGACGTCTTTTGTGTTGTGTGCTGAGTTTACGGAGTGTTTGTGCAGAATGAGATGTTAAGTTTTTACGAGATCTGACGGTATTGTTTTTAGGTAGAAAGTGGCAAATTCTGTCACAGTTTACTTTTCAGAAATGCAGTTCGTAAACTTTTCTACCCGAAGTTGCTTCACTCCTCCTTGGCTATGATAACCACCTATACCGTTCTCCTAGCAAGTTGAAAGATTTAGCATTTTATTCCGCGAATTATCGATTGAACCTATTAGTCAATATGGTTTTTGATCAACCAGGTGTCGGAAGATTGAACCTAATTCCGTATTCATTCGAACGTTCCATTTGGCACAGTTTGATATGCTGTCACCTTTGTTGAAACCTAATTGTTTCGATAAGCTCTTTCTTGGCTATCTTGTGATGTTTTCTTTTAGTAGACTCATTTTGAATGCTTTTCCTGCCACAAGACTTGAGTATCTAGTTGATTCACAGCAGTATACGAGATTTGCACAGTGGGGAGATGCTCCTTCCCGTTGGAATTATTTACCTTCCAGCTGCTTCTGAGACAACAGTACACACAACTATATATATATATATGTGGTACTGAACTATCTCTTAATGTACATTCCACAGTATGTCGAAACCCTGGGGTTGAGTCTGTGGCAAGTTGTTCCGATATATGGGATTGTTTTGAGTCCTTTTTGTAGTAACACCTCCATGAAGATAAGACTTGGCCTCGTCAGAGAAAATGATATCTAAAATATGAACTGGCTTGTCGGCCAAGTTTACCACAGATCATTCACAGGGCGTTAGACGTTTCTCAGTCACTTCCTTGAAGAGCAACTCTATGTTGCAACTTGTCTGGGTGAAAGCCAAGCAACGCGGTATTATGTTGACACATTTGCTTACTGATCATAATTGTCTAGTATGAATGTACAGCCTGCTTTCTGTAAGGTTTTTGTTGAACCACCAACTAAACCCAAGAGGAATACACTGTGAGTAAATCTGGATGACCTGATGGAGACAAAAGACAGTGATCAAATCACGTATGCTACCTTTTTTGATTTCATCAGACGTTCGAGGTGCACACAAACCGGGAACCTACAGAATGTAGAGAGAGGTCATGCGCTACATAACATAGATCTACAAAACGACGTTTAGAATGAAACTGGTTAAGGTTTTCACGCTTCTTCCCCTAACTCTACGGGAGTTCTCCTGGGACCTGTGCTTGATTTCTCATTATTTCCGACACACCTCATTGAAATTCCTAACGTTATTTCTAGCAAAACTCTCCTTTGTGCTCGAACATTTGATATACTGATCATCCCAGTCCTTCAAAAACTGATCCTGACAATCTTAGTTACTGGTCGGATGGCTGGGGTTTTTCTCCCAAATTCAGCAAATGTGCATATACGTCACTCATCGGATACTCCGAGAACATTTTCTGATACGTGGTGGACATAGTACAATAGATAGCTCGAAAGTAAAGCTGAAATAAGATTCAGACATTTGCTGTCATCTGGTCCGTCGTTCTCCTACGACCACCATATGTCCCCTAAAAGGGAATTGTGCCTGATGAGATGTTAAATTTAGCCCCTCCCTGCATCGACAGATAGACGTTTCAAACAGTTTACAGAGTGTATATAATAGTTGTCTGACTGTGCTAATCAAATGGTGTATATCTGTAGAAGAATGTTTGTATCGACCAACGACCACTGTCACTTGGTAAATCACTAGCCCTCCTCTTCAGAAATCTAGGTCACCTTGGTCTTCTACACAAATTTCTCTTCAGCTTCGCTGGTGAATTGCATGATGAATCTCTTGCATGTTTTTCGAATAAATTTGATATCCTTGCTTCTTGTCCTCTTCCTATCTACAGCGTAACAATACATAATCCTATATTGAACTAGTTGTTGCATTGTATTTCCATAGTTTTCTGTCAGTTAAGATTTTTCTTTTTGATTCTCTGGTTTTTCTTGAGAGGTAAGAGTTTCACTTTCATACCGGCCTGCAAGCTGACTAACTAGCTGGACACAAAGACTTCAAAGCATATGTTTCCTGGTCACATCCCTTTGGGTTTACACTGAGTACTTGGTTAGTGAGTAGAACTGTAGTAAAACAGTGAACTACAATAGCTGTCGATACAAAATAATGAGTGAATTCAAGGACTGGACTCACCGAGAATGAACAATGTTCATGAAGCGTCCAATGCTACTGAGGCGTATTCGAAGTGTTCTGAGTATAGTCGATGCTGCAAGCAATGGGGTCGAAACTTAATCCAACAATGGGACGCTTTACGTGACTGTCCACCACCGGCCTTGTAAGAACCAACATGTGTGCGTAGACGGGTGTGTTTAAAACGTCTGCTGTCCCTATTTTTGTCAAGTTAAAATAATGTATACAATGCGGTATGACGCAGTAGTTACGCGAAATCAGCCGAATGAGGTATAAAACAAGGAAAACATTACAGAACCACAAGTTATGCATTCCAAGCCGCTTGTGCTAGGTGTATTGCGCGTGTGTTCTTCGGTTTTGACCACTGTTCCAGGCTAATACGAAATGAGTACCACCAACTGTGTACTGACAGTACACTCTCTGTAAATGTGCACTACATGCAATCTTCAGGCTTAAGAAGAAACGTTCTGTACAAGTGACAACACGGACAACATTTCTGGCACTTTTTGAGATTTTGTGGAATGTATGCCAAGGTTTTCGTTACTCCCTCCCTTATTCGTATCCATAGAAGATTACTTAACTCTGGTTGAAACGCGAAATGTGGGTGACTGTACTTCTGACCAATGCCTCAGAAAGATAAATTTTTGGTTCATGTGCAGTCGATTTTTATGTGGTAAATATTATGCAGCTGCTTTTTCAGCTCTAGCCAACCTGGGCAACACTTTGTGTCATTAAATGTAAATGTATATCAAGTTAATGATATCTTGTACCAAACTGTATGTGGTCCATCTAAAAAGTACCAAAATAGTCTCAATATTGGTGGTTTTTCCCTCTAAAAACAACACGTTGTCCTCTTGATTGTGATCGGGTTCCATCACGATATGTTGTCCTGCTCACTTTGCGCATGGCAATTTGCGGGTTTACACGGAACACGGCAGTTCACGCCAAATTTTTGGACGGGCTGTTCGCGTTGATCTTGATAAGGCAGCAACTTTCCTCTAACATTACATCAATATGTGGTTAAAACAAAGAAAAAAGACGCGGTGACACAATAGATTGGGTTGATTAACGAGAACTATCGTACGCCGCTTAGAGTTATGCCAACAGGGCCACATAACTTCACGTGGCAGTACACGAAAAGGGAAGATTGACAGTTTTGAATCGGTCTTCTTTCAATTTGTAAAGCCATTTTGTTTTACTATCTGTCATTTGGTAGCCAAAGTATTCTGATAATCCACTTCTATACTTTATCCACTTGCTTTGATCGATGTGTACTGGTTTCCAGCTATGCGTCGATTTTATACGTTGAGCTGTTCATTGACAGTCAGCTGTCAGCGATCATGTACCGTGGTACCGAAAATATTGCGATGATGGAACCGAGCAATTTAACCTCGAATGTGCGTACATCCTCGTGTCAGCTAGCTTGACTGTAGTTGAAACAGTGTGTTGGGGCCGTTTTTCGTAAGCCATTTGACTAAGTCCATCATTTTGAATTCCCGGATCTTGTTTTCAGATCTTCAATTGTGGGGCGATCGGTCGTATTTGGTGTTGATAATAGCGTAATATAATTTTCTACCCCACACTTTAGGGTGGGTTTCACCATTTAACAAATATTACGGGTAGTTCAGAACAACTTGAATATTACTCATGGTTGACCGGCGATATTACTCACAGGCAAACGTAACTGATCCCACACACAGTACTTTACACATGTCCATCGTGACGTCAATAGCGCACTGGTGAACACGGCTGCCTGACAAAGGGGTGGCCGGAGTTGGAATCCGGACCATGGAAAGTATACGGACTGTCGGTTAGCTGTAATGATAATGAAAATAGACTACGATGCTTTTCTGAAAGGGCTGGCTGAAAGGGCAATGGAAATGGCAGTGCTACGATCAAGTTTGACTGATCCTAAACTTTTACCGACGAAACTCCCTAGAACCTTGTAACAGTTAACTTTTTCCTTGTGTATAGTAACGTAACTCTTCAAGGCCGACTTAGGAGTGTGCAGTACGAATCTAGTGTATATGACCAGTGCATACTGAGGTTATCGTATCAGTGGAGCTGCGCGATAGGATCACCTAAACCAGACGTCACAGTATGGCCTCACAACAACGACTAGATACGAGTACACTTCTCTGTGGAAGCTTCCTTTTTTGATAAGGGTAGCATGCTTTGCCAGATTTATCAGAATGGCTTGAATTTAGTCGCATGTTACTCAGTACACTCGAACGCAACCATCTTATACGAAGATTTCCGATGGAGAATCGTCGATAAAGAAGGTTGGTCTAACTATTCCTTACAGCTGCCGGTCGTTTACTTCAGCAACTGGAAGTCATAACAGGTCACAGAATATATTTTCCATAAATTACTAAAATCCACTGTTAGCCAGCGATAGTGTGCGTTGTTTGGCGTCTACTGACAATGTGGTCTTTAAGAAAACATGCACCAGCATCATCCAATTACCTAATGATTCAGTCAAACAATCGTACCTATGTTTACACAAGACTGACCTTCAGATAATGAACGCATCAAAAGCGATGTATTGGATTTGAACTGCACACAGCTTGCAGTGTTGAGGCCCAACAGTGCACAGTAGGTATCAGAAGTACCCTTTTGAGAATCACGCGTTGTGCTAACTTTGGCTGTCGTCAAGGCGACGGTGAGGGCTGTATTACTTTACGGCAGTGAAACGTAGCCTCTCGAGGTTGAAGACGTAAACCGTCTTCAGGCACTTAATCACAGACATCTGTGTCTGATCTTTCGTATCGGGTGACATCAAATAGCAAGCAACGGAGAGGTTAGAAAGTGAGCAATCGGTAACGCTTGTCAGTCGAATTCTTTTGCTTAGGTTTCACGGTTCCATAGACTTAGATGGCTAGGCCATGTACTAAAGATGCAAGCTAGTCACTTGACACAACGAACACTCCACCGATTTTGCCGCTTGCAAGCGTAAGGTGCCAGATGGGCAGATGATGACCTGGCATAGAAAAATGAAGTCGTCTTCCAAAAGTTTGACCGATCTAGGCGGGGTTCGTTCCCCAGACTTATAGAGTCAGCGGCTGAGGTGTCGGGTGAGATGGCAGCTAATCTAACTCAGTGGCATTAATCTTGTTTTCGGCCGAATTGTTTAAGTGAGCGCACTTAGTAATGCGGGGTAGTGAAAATCGTAAGGAGGCTGTCCTGTTGATGACGCCTTACTTTCACTTGTAGATTGGTTATCTGTTTTTAAGTTGTTATCCGGAGGTTGAAATGTAGTCGTAGCAGTTGGAACACCACTGCTTCTTTTTACGTTTTTGACCACGGCCTAATTTTTTATTCATGGTAGTTAAGCATCAGTGATGTACCACTGTCTGTGATGATTATGATGACGTTTTGAAGGAAAGAGGCAATCAGCATCAGCTACCACTGTCTATCGTCTCCACATGGCATGTTCACAAAACACTACAATCTTCAGTAACGTAAATCGGATACATGACGCTTTATAGATCAGCCTTAGGTTACTTGCGCCCTGTGCGCACAAACCCTCAACTGTTTACCTTCAAATGCTCCGGGCTCGCTTACAAACAGCTTTCAAATTTCATTTTATTTTAGAAATATTGTTTTTGTTGTCGTGTCATTTTCAAGATTAAGACTAATGAGGACATGCGAAGTGAATGTATGTCGTAAGTTGCGTTCTCAAGATATCCCAACCAAGTTAACCGAACGATTTGTGATGTTTCGTGAGGCTCACCAAATGTGCATTTCTCTGTTCATATATGTTCTGTACGGTGTTTAACGGGTGTGTATGTGTCTTTTTTTCCTTTCAGTTCCAAAAAGCCAAAGATATTTTTTTGAGCGAATGCAAAACAGCTCCAACGGCATCCACCTGGCTAGGCGTCGGAGTAGCATGTTATCGGGTAAGCACTTTGAGAAACAATTGTCGGCATTTCACATCAACAATGCTGAGCTCTTTGCTGTTGTGAATCTTGCTCGTGGAAGAACGTGTGAGTCTTGAGTGTGATAGTCTTCACGTTACCACACCGCGAGTTGATGTCCACCGTAAAGTCTCAGTCTGACCAAGACCATCATCATTTGTGCTATCAGCAAGGACTCTTTTGAGGTGAACCAAGTAATTTTGCTCTAAGTATTTCATCCATACAGACTGTGGCAGGATAGAGCAACATGTTACTGAGACAACAGTGGGTTATTGTAACCATCTTCTAAGTGTTCGCGTGGTTCTGTGAAGTTGTGAATTAAGGGTGGTGGAACTATGTATCAATACTTGGTGCCTAATAAGTACTGATTATTACCAAATAAGGTTACACGTATAAAAATGGATAAATATTTAATTTCGGGTTAAACCTTATTCACAATCGATCACCGTCATTGCGTTTCCCATAGACTTTACTTTCGGCCTATGTCAGAAAGAAACACTACACTCGAGTTTCACTCTCATCACAGCTCGCCATTATTGCATAAGTTTGTCACGATCAGGGGTAGAGCTGCGACCACGCTGGGATTAGGCAACCGTGTTGACCAATGTGACACTGACCGCGCGACCGATTTATAAAATGTAAACGTTCAGTCCTGCAACGTAGAAACACCGGGGAGAGGAGGACAACGTTCTTCCGAAGTAGGGCTTCAAGCGACACTCCTATAAAAGGAGAAGGTAGAAACAAGCATGAACAAGGGGTCCAGTAAGCCATGCACACGAATAAATTAAAAGAAAACGAGAATGGGTCTAACAGCACGCCAGTACGCCTTATTACACGACTCAGACGCAGTCTGTGCGTGCTTTCTAGTTTCGAATGCGCCTTATTGGTTAAGCACTGAACGTACACACACAAAAGCCATTGCAATGTCAAATGACTCAGTTTTCTCTTCCACGTCACAACGAGTGTTGTCGTGCGAGCTTTTTGGGAGATAAAACAAGCCGTTTGGCTGGAGACTGTAGCTCACTGGCTAACTCGACACGACGCTGTAAGACATGCGGTCATCTGTGTATGCATTCGTCATGAATGCATCTGTTTCCTATAATATCTACATATCCCGCGACAAAAATGCATGTTCAGTGTGGTGATTCGAAACGTACGTTCAGCAGACTGCTACTAAAAGAGAACGTGAGTTGTCAGAACGATAGGCTTCATTTAACTTGTGAACAAGCCCTATATCTGTAATGGTAAAACAGAGAACATGGTGAACAATGAATAATGCAAACGAACCAAAAACTACGGGCGCATAACATTCGTCACCTTCGTGATTAAAAGCCACTGAAATTTCCATGAACCATGAATCACAAACTCTGAGTAGTCAGATGTAGGGATATACCTCTCGAGTCCTCAGAACGTAGAGTCTAGCTGTCTGTTGCTAGTTCAGAAGAGTATCTTAGAAGTCGTGATTATTCAAATCAATAGCACAATTTCCCTCAAATGTGGAAACGGGAGGAACCATTGGCTATGAATCGGGTGCTTCATTGTCTTCCTCTGCTTGTGCTTCGTCGGTCATTACAGTATCTTCTGTAGCTGGAACCAGATTGTGTAAGAATACTGTATAATCGCGGCCATCGAGCTGGTGAACGCGAGCATATTTTGGACTACGTTGTTTCAACTCAACTTTCTCATAGTTTGGTGGCGGATTTTTTGTCGGCGGAGGACTTTTTCGGAGTTCACTAATCAACTTCGTGAGGAGAGACCTATGAAAGCTCTACGGTTATGATAGAACACTCGATCGTGTTGGGTGAAATTGATTGCAGTGTACAGTAAAGAAACCGTAGAATGGAGCGCATCTGGTAGCACATTTTCCCAGTGTTCAACATCACGGCCTTTCGATTTGAGTACCAGCAGTGTAGTTTTCCATATGGTGCCGTTCAGATTTTCAAGTTGTCCGCTAGACTGTTGATTAGTAAGCATAATATAACTGGTTGCGGTACCCTTATAGCGGAGGAAAGAAATTACTTCTCTCGAAACGAAAGCAGAAATACGAACAGGATTAATGAATGAAGGCAAACCAGAAATGGAAAATAAAGTTGCAAGGCAACTGGTTATTGTGAAGGAAGAAGTGTTAGTGCACGGATAGGCGAAAGGAACCGCGGAAAGTTCATTCATGATTTTCATGAAGAATCTGTTCTTTGAGAATGAAGGATTGGGTCTTTTAAAACAAGTGCTTAATTTCTCGAGTGAATGAGTTGATTTTATCTGAGAGGTGTGTGGCGAGTTGAAAAAATGAGGTTCGGTTTCAGCACAAATTTTTCATTGAGCGATGATTCGTTTGACATCCTCCAACCTGATAGATTCCGTGCACGGACTAAATGAAACACGCAAGTACATCCAAGGTAATACAACGTTTCACTAGGTGTTTTGCGACTGAAAACTTCAGAGGTATAACAGTTAAAATGTGTGACAGATTAACACAAACTGGGCGTCAGATCATGTCATACGGAAAGTTAAAAAGCTCAAGTCACTAATGCTGTAGTTTCTGGTTCTTGATTTCCCTGTTTGTTTCTGAATGAACATAAGAAATACGGCGCGCTGATCTATGATAAGTGTAAAATGGTGGCCCAAAAGAGGCTTCTCACAATGGCATAGGCTTCTTTTTTTGACAGAAGAACGTTTATATTCGGACGATATTAGAGTTCTGGAAAACAAAACGAAACCGGTCGTTCAATCTGGTTTAACGTTGCGATGGTGGCGATATCTGATGCGTCTGTTTCACATCTCAGGGGCACACCCGGTTCAGTTGATGACAGCCACTGAATCTTAAGGTTAACAAACAAAGCCAAATCCTCGTCGGAAAGATGTGATTTCTGATAAGCAAGCTGATTTTGTCTGAAAATTGTGAGGTCTACTTGAAATAATAAACGAACATACCAGCAACTCTTTCTTATGCTCTGAGGTTCGACGGGGCTGGTAGCTTTTTCAGTGATCGGAGACGTTCCCGGTCAGCTTTAATGATACCCGTTGAGACTCCTTAACCAAGCAATTTGGTGGAACGCGTCTGCATAACACTTTTGTTTACTGAGGGTATGTGCGTTGAAGAATTGTACGAAATTACAGACACGATCTTCATTCGAAGCGCCGCAGATATTCAGATTGTCTAAATAAGTGAATGTCCCCTACAATTTCTCTCTTTGGACGCTGAGACGCTGCTACACCATTGGTAACCGAAAGCAATACTACCGACGACTTCAAAATCAGTGTGGATCTTTTCCCCCCTTATTGAGTATCTGATTATACGTACTCTGGAGATCTACAGTACTGAATACTTCATAGCGAAATATTTAGTGGTAAATTCGTCAATTCGATCGACGTGGGGGTGTTGATCATATTTTTACTTTACGACGAATCTTGGAACATCGGCATTCACAAAGGCAGACAACGGTCGTGGTCGTTTTGGACCTGAGGACTGCCTTCGATTCAGTTGCTCGTAATGTTCTCTGGAGCTGTCTCCTTCGTAAGGGAGTACCAAAGAAATATGTGAATCTATTGAGATCACTGTACGCTCACTCTGCAAGCAGGGTGAGAGTTTATGCAAAACTGTCTCGAGCGTTCATCACTTCTGGTGGTGTTCGTCGGGGGTATCCGATTTCCCCCTTCCTCTTCAACTTTGTCATGGACGATATTCTGGAGGGTGCGCTTCAGGAATCCAGTGAGCTTGGTGTTGAGCTTCTTCCTGGCGCTAGATTGACCGATCTGGAATACGCGGACGATATTGTCTTACTTAGCCCCTCTGCCGAAGACGTGCAGACCATGCTGAACAAGGTGAGTGACCGGGCTGGTTTGTATGGAAGGCGCTTTGCACCTTGGAAGTGTAAAGTGCTGCTCCAAGACTGGGGCATTTCCAACCCTACTTTCCTTATTGCCGGTAATCCGCTTGAGACTGTGGGCAGTTTCGCATACTTGGGTAGCACTATCTCGTCAGCCTGTAATATTGCTGATGAAATACCACCACGAGTTGCCTTTTCCAAACTGCGTCATCTGTGACGTCGCAAAGACGTTCGGTTGTCGCTGAAAGGATAAGTATATAACGCCTGTGTGCGTTCCATTTTGCTGTATCGTTCGGAAACATGGCCTGTTCACAAGCAAGATATCAACAGGCTTGCTGTGTTTGACCATCGTTGTCTCCGTCAAGTGGCCCACATTAAGTGGGCTGATCGCGTGAGCAATGTGGCAGTTCGCCGCAGCGTATTCCGGAACGCTCGGGATGCGCGATCAATTGGTTAACTAATTACGTTGCACAGATTGCGATGTTTGGGTCACGTGCTCCGTATGCCAGCTGAGCGTTTACCGTACCGGGCATTATATACTGTGACCACCAACAGTTGGATGAAACCGCGTGGTGGTCAAGCAACAACGTGGTCACGAAATATGAAGTCTTGACTGCTCCACTGAGGAAAGTGGGCAAGCATCGCCTGCTTGGATGGGGTCCTCGTGATCACTCAAACCGCTAGTTAGAGACGCTATCCGAGATGGCAATGTGTTGCAGTCAATGGCGAACCTGTGTCCATAACATTTTCAGTTCTTCCACTTAGTCTTCCTGTAGTATTTGTCGACCTTACTGGTAACGTTTCCTTCTAGGATATTCCACGTCATTGTTGAAGTGAGCGGCGGCCCGGGCCACAGTACCTTTTGGTCAGGCTCATGGCTGTTATGATGATGATGTTGAAATTCTTCAACCCGAGGTAAGGTATGAACTTTTAGGTAAGTGAACACCGGTTGATTGTGGGCCTGGAGTTCAGTACCATTCAAAGCTTCTATCGTTCGTTAGAAGTTACCAGGGTTTGGTCTGTTCAAGATGAGGCAGGAGATTCGATACTCCCGACTTTCAAAAGGTTTCCCGTTTCAGACGTGACACAAAGTTCATCATTTAAACAATAGCGCCTAGATTTGGTGACCACTGGCTGATAACCAGGTGTTGAAACAGAAACGGTGGAGTAAGAGAGATAGGAAGTATGTTGCCAGAGGAAAATGACGGTTCAGAGCCAGAAAAATGATATTTCGACGCATTTGTCTCTTTCAAGAAAGTCATGTCCTGGTAATGCGTCAGTACAAAAGTTGTTGAGAAGTGACACTGATAGGATTATATGACAGTTGTTCGAAACAAATGGGAACGAAGCACTGACTAAGTGCGAAACTGGATAAATTCGTAGGTGCCATAGTGATCCTTTGACAGGAAGAATGAATTTGCAGTCTAGGCGCCCCCAAAGAGAATAAGATATGAAGCTTCCCGAACTCTCTGTGCCAACAGCAGCTTGTAACCAAATACCCATTCGAGTAAATCTCTACGACAGCATCTGACAAGCAAGTGGGGCTCGCTGCAACTGTGATAAACTATAATAAGGATTCCGGAGTTGATGCAGAATATAGTCTTAGAAGATTAATACACCTGTTCGTAGGGTCCCTTTCCACAGCGTTTACAGACAGCGTCGCAAATTGTGTATTGCCGTTGAAGTTGCAAAAAGAGCATATAGAGCCGTTCTATTTTTTAAAAATTGCTTATGATTGCCTTCCGTTAGGTGTTAGGTGTTTTCAGGGCGAACGTTTGAGGATATTCAGCAGCTTGTGACAACACGGCACAAGTTGGTTGGTAATTGTAAGAGTGATCACTGCTGAGCTAATTACAATTGTCTAACTACATCGAAGACTGATGTGAGGTCCAAGAAAGTATATTCGAATAGTCGGTGACGGACTGATTAAGTTTAGACCACGAATAAGTTCACCACGATATATCGCATCAGAGACTTCGGAAATCAAAGTCCAAGGCCAGTGTTTTGAGTTCCGGAAAGATGTTACTCAGAACAAGCCATATGGATGCAACGCGAAATAGTGGACTTGGTGAACAATGAATAATGCAGACGAATCAAAAGTTACAAGCGTAAAACAGCAGCATACCAGCATACCAATAAACATTATTACTTAACGGCAACCACTTTCCGCATGTGTGAATACATGCCATTAGAAATATGTGGTCCCACTTCCGTTTGAAGTTTTCATGGAAAATAAACGGTACACAAGAGGATATAAAACATCCTCGTAAAGTTATGCGGTCACCTCAGAGTGATATAGCGAGTTCAAGCGGAATCGCTGCCTTCACGATTGGTTGTCACGTAGACGTCAGAAACCTAAGAATGGAGCTTGCCGCATCACTTGGTATCGTCTTTCCAGGGTCGCATTTCAGTGGTCTGGGCTTGAACAGACTGTCGCGTGTCCGAGCCCCATATGTCTGTCTTACCATTTCGAATCTACAGTGTCCGTTCCACAACAGGAAGACACGAAACGACCTATCTGGACAAAGGAAGGTTTTCGTATTCTAAGAGATACAATTAAGCACCCCTCGTGATATGTACGATAAGATTTAAAATACTGTCCCGTTGACGATTTGCTCTCACTTACGAATCTGAAAAATTTCACAACAACAAACTGTTCCAGCCTCTGAGTATGATGAATCACCTTTTACGCACCACTTAATATGGTCGGTTTTCTTATCTCAAAGTTTGAAAGTACTGTTCACGGTCAGTGAACATCCATCATTCCTGAGTAACTCAAGACACATTTCCTTCCTGAGTGACCATGACCGTAGTGGCAGCTCTGTTCGTCTGGCCTTTTGAAAATAAGTTTTCTGATCATCAAGTCACAAGTACGAGCTTCCTCCCATAACAAATCATATCTACAGCATTGTGTGTTTTGTGAGCAGCATACATAAATTTGAATGTACAAGAATCGCCGACTACTGATCAAGAATATATGGCGCCAAACGACGTTATTTAATTGTTTTGTCAAAATCCATGGTAACTTCAGAGGTGTGGAACACGGAAACTAGTAGGCTTATTCGCTCGATCCCCAATGTGACCCTTCGAACACATATTCTGGTGCATCACCGTCTCGATTCGATCTAACAGACATGATGTAATGTCCTTATTTGGTGAGTTTAGACAAACAGAGTGAACCACCAAGAATATAAATTTCGGTGAAGCAGTACTGACCAACCACGATTAACTTTTGTTCAGTACTATCAAATGTTTAATTGCCCGTCATGTAACAGGGAATGCCAGTGAAGTCAAATTTTCTAGTCGGCCCAACTGGGAAGTCTATGGGAATGTGACAGCTGCGATCAATTGTGCGTGCTGTTCAATTTGCACGTAAACCAAAATTCTCTACTACTCATCAGAAGTCAACCGTATTATTACAGTTACAATATTAACTTGACCTTTCAGTTGAACGAATTGGATAACGCTGAAGAAGCACTGACAGAAGCCAACTTCTTTAACAATCAAGACCCCAAAATATGGGCCTACTTATCCTTGGTTTGCCTCCGAACGGACCGACAAGTTGAAGCCGAACAAACTTACAAATACGCTATTAAGGTTTGTGAAGTGTTGATTGTGTACGCATTTTATGGAAGCTGGAAAACATGGAATAGGTTGGAGATAACTCTCATTTCATTTGTACCACATGAGAGTTATAAAGCCCCAGAAAAGCCAAGATAATTGCAGATTAGTTTACTGTGTAGTTCCGTCGCATAAATATTTCGCCATTAACTCAACTAGATGTTATCCTATCCTTTGAGTGCTAATAAATTCAATTAGAGATCTTCAAACGAAAATCAACTATGAGTAACCCGAGCTGAACTCTCGATTTAAGATCTCCACGTCCAGTTGTTTGAGAATATATACCATAGCGGACTTATCAATTAGCAGCAGAGGTGTTTTTAAATCGTCATCGAACACGCAGAACTAAGCATATTTGCAATGCGGTGCATGCATGTGATCGTTAACCGCATTCACTAATGCATGGTGGTACGGCAGTTGGGATAAAATATCCACTCCTGAATCTACAAACATGTCATCGTTTAAGGTGAGTCTACGTTCTGAAATGCACGTTAGAATGGAAGAGACATTGATTAGAGAGGTATTGAGCAAGACATCCAAGGTGCTGTACCCCGATATAAGCTGCCTTCTGCCAGAGTGCACGTTCAACTTAAAAAAACCAGAAGTACTGTGTTGTACTAGGAGTCTGATTGCTTTAACCCTATCATTTCCATCTTATGCAACAATCCGAATATTGACTTGGTTCAGCAACGAATTCCCTATGACCAAGCTGACCGAATGTTAGCTCCCCCTACCTTGACGTCATACTGGCTAAAACAACTGGACAATGAACACGTTTTCCATAACTCAACAGCCAACTGAACCGAGAGTAACGAAAGATGCTTCATACGAAACTCAATTAGAAAACATGGTGTAGCGAACAAGCTCGTTTTCGGTTATTCACCATTAGGCCAAATACATCACATTTATATGAAACGTCGTTGTCAGGACGAAACGAAAAACAAGTAACCAGTCCGACTGATGTGAAACACGTTATCGATACATATGGAGACAGCGTTTTGATACATTTGTCATAATTATGACGGGCGTGAAACCGCAGCAGTATGGTCGGTCATGTGTGTGGTAGGCCATGGCAATCGAAAAGACTGAACAGAGCGCTTATGTGCGCACGAGAGTGAATTATTCAGTCGGATTGCGACCACGTCAGCTGCAGCCAAAACTCGGTATCTCACCTCTTTTGACTGACCGCTTTTGACTGTGTAAATCGGACTGACAGAAGAGGTCGGGTAGATGGTGTGATGCGAATCGATATGGTCTGTCACAGTTACACTGGCAATTGTCTTGGTGGCTCCGCCATTGATCCAGGCTGGATGATACTCACATACACGTTCAGGTAAGCACCTGATCGTGCGACCCACGTAACTAGTTCCACAGGTAAAAGTGAATGAGTATACACATAAAGAAGCCGCAGAAATATGTACTTTATTTTTTAACGGTAGAAAAAAAGGCTGGTGCAGAATTGA
Source organism: Paragonimus westermani (assembly GCA_008508345.1). Taxonomy (NCBI): domain Eukaryota; kingdom Metazoa; phylum Platyhelminthes; class Trematoda; order Plagiorchiida; family Troglotrematidae; genus Paragonimus; species Paragonimus westermani. The sequence goes on from QNGE01000395.1 coordinate 280,189, forward strand.
AACAGACGTGCGATCAGGCAGAATGGAGTGTGGTATTGACGATAGTGTCAAGTCTCTTTGTGAATGTTTTATCAAGCGTACCACGTTTTTTCTTCCTTTCCGTTAAGAGCACTTTGTCGTTTTTCTCCCGGCATTGCACAGCCTTGTCTACAAATCGTTCCGAGTGGCAATTTCATAAGAATATTGTGCACAGAAATGACAGTCCATCGGAAGTCATATCCCGTGTACATATTCTCATGGCTCGATCAATCAAACAGTTTGTGGAGATTCCTCTTCTGCATCAGCCTAACAGAACTGCTGAAATGGATATAGTTCGCATTCCTGTAGACACCTGTGGGTCGAGTTGAAAATGGCAAAGCTATCCGTTGGATTAGCATTTTCACCAACTGCACACAGAATTTCACCCACATATCGTTTTTGAACACTCCACCTGTTACTGGCTTCTTCCAGTTGATCGTTCATAAGCTTCGTTATTAAGATATTGGCAAAGAATGGCGTCACTGGAGATCCCATCGCCACATCGTCCATTTATCTGTACACTTCCCAGTTGAATTTCAATTGTACGTTGTGTGTACCGAATTACATTAGTTGCTTCAGTCCTATTGAGGGCCACAATATAATCAGATGAATGGCCTATCTTCTGTTTCAGTGGGACAGTTGTAAACAGGGCTGACATATCAAGAGAAAACGTTTGCTGTCCCACTCAGCTGAGTCCGTCAATTGCGTTAATGAACTGAAAGGAGTCCCGTACGCCATACTTTGACAACTTCTGTCTAGCTGGTTTAAGGAGGTGTGATAACCACTTTCGAAGCGAGTGATCTGATGAGTTTGACATGTCTAGAACAGATCGAAGAGATACACCTGTTTTTAAAAATTGTAGCAAAACATAAAGGCTGGGAATTATTGTTCCAATAGGCCGGATTTTTTTGAAATTTGGAGAACCAGTTGTCCTATTTTTTTCATAGAACTTAGCATCTTCAGTGGCGCCATCTTTATGTGAGACTTTTGTCTTTCTCATTCCTCAAGTTTTTGAATTTGGGCTTATCATCTAGTATGGCTTGTATTATTTCTACGTAATCTATCTTACCGTGTAGAATAATTCCAGTGTCTTTATCCGGCTTGCAGAGAATAATGTTGTCATTTTTCCTCAGATTTTAACTCGCTGAAATCTGTTCTTTTGTTAGGAGGTGTTTCGAGATTGGATTACCCTGTTGGTAATAATAACAGAAGTTAGAAATGTGGACTTCCGTCGATCAACATATAGTGTAAATGACGGCTTAAGGTCAGACAACTGTGAGAACATGTTCTCAAAATGTACTTCCATAACCACCTGCTTGATTTTAGATTGTGGACAACAAAACTGCGAGGAAAATGATAAAAATGCTCTTAGAGGATAGGAAAAGAAAAAAGCGACAGGCTTAGCATATACATTTCAGCAGCTCTGTTACGATGATGCAGAAGAGGAATCTCCACAAACTGTTTGATTGATCGAGCCATGAGAATATGTACACGGGATATGACTTCCGATGGACTGTCATTTCTGTGCACAATATTCTTATGAAATTGCCACTCGGAACGATTTGTAGACAAGGCTGTGCAATGCCGGGAGAAAAACGACAAAGTGCTCTTAACGGAAAGGAAGAAAAAACGTGGTACGCTTGATAAAACATTCACAAAGAGACTTGACACTATCGTCAATACCACACTCCATTCTGCCTGATCGCACGTCTGTTTCAATTCTGCACCAGCCTTTTTTTCTACCGTTAAAAAATAAAGTACATATTTCTGCGGCTTCTTTATGTGTATACTTATTCACTTGTGTCTGTGGAACTTCAACAACATGTTACTCAAAGCTTAAGCACTTGTTGGAGTTACACCATTAACAGTCTGTCCGTTTACAATCGAGTACCCACAAAGTGGTTAGTTCTACTAGAAGTTCTGAACCGTTTTTTGATCGCCTATTAGACAGTCGATTTGGCATACTGAGAGCTGCATTTCGGTGTATGTTGTCGTCTTATGCTATTGGACAGTCGGAATGTTAGACAACAACTGGATATCTCGGTCTGTTTGAAAATGTGTTTTGGCTAAGCTCTACAAACTGTATACTAATGTGAATGGGTACTGTTGTCGAAAGAGGTCCTGAAGTCGCCCGATCATTGCCTGGTAGCACCAACATCGTGGAATGACTAACGTTTCTGATTATCAGGTCACCCACCTATCAAACTAAGAGTGAAGAGGTGTAAAAATAGTACACGGTTGGACCTCGGTTTATTTTAAAACTTCTGTGGGAAGTACAAGCATGATGGTGCGATGAAAACATAATTCTTTGATTTTGTTTTATGTATTGTGAGTAAACATCACGATTGTAAACGCCGATATTCATCTGTATTACAGTCAACTGTTTTGCATCAGGTGAAAACAAACTTTGGTGACTGGTTATCAGCACACATATATTGACCGCTGGACTTGTTCTACCCCATCGCCGTGATCAATGTTAAACTTCCCACTTCACGAAAATGAGGATTTTCACTTTTTTGATTCATGTACAGCAACTCATAATATTTGATTCACAGTTGTATCTTGATTCAATTGTTATTTTCAGATGAGATTGGATGATCAGACAATTTTACATGAACTGCATTCCCTTCAGGCGGAAGTTGGCTTTGGAAATCCGTTGGCCATGGGAAATTATGCAGTCAATTATAATTCCTGAAACCGAACACACATTTGGTAGTCTTTTACAATTTGAACATGGAACAAATATTAAAATGTTCTAACTCTTCCAGGCTTCCGTTGCGTGCTCCATCTTGATCACCATGGCTAAAGAATTACGCTAATTACATCGTGAAAGGAACACTCTAAACGAAAGAATATGTCACGAGTAACGATCCAGTGGTAAGATCATTAGAGTACCACAGGCTCAGTACCACAAGCGCAAAGTTCGGTATTCAAAAATAAGGCGTGTATCGCTCCAATAATTGATCCAAAAGTCTAAGTGTGAGTTGACTACAAACACTAGAAGATACTGATACTGTGATTGTTTTATCGTGGACGTTTGTTCTATTCGTTTCAGAGGAATAAGCTTGAAGCACAATGCTATGTGTATGGAACACTTGAAACCATTAGTCCTCTGAAACCATATGGAAAAATAAATCGAAAGACGAAAACACCGAGGTGGTACCATTTCTTGTGCTGTCAACAGCCGGAAATGTGCATTCTGTAATATGCGACAAAACAGTTAAATTTTATTGAGTCAGAGCAACAAACGGAACTAGAGTATTTAATTATGTGATCAAAATCTGGCAAATCCAAGGCAGCCTCAACAAAGCAATGAGTTGCCTTCAAATTCATAAACTTGGCTTCAGACTTACAATCAGCAGAGTTCCGACTAGCCGCAACAGATGTGAACTCTGACCACGAGATAAATATGTGAAGTAGCTACATGAATCTGTCGTATGCCCACTTACGATTAAATGACAAGCGGTCAATGATGCAAGCAATCGGTCACGGGCTAAAATTTTCAGTGTAGGTTATAGACACTCTAACTACACTCGAATAAATAATTGCAATGAGAATTGTTCAAAGTTTGTCTGACCAACTTCGTCGTACACAGTGGTGTCGCTTTTGCGTTAGCTATTGCTCGCACGGAAGCACCTTAACACGTTCGTCTGATTGTCTCCTTCAGTTTCGGGCAGATCTAATGGTAGAGCAGAGTAACTCTGTACGGTAGGTCAACAGATACAGGCGATTTCTGATGCACTTTGTGTTCAATAATACAGTTCCCTTCCTTTGATCCTTGAGAGAATCCCACGGGTATCCATCATCCCGTAGCGTTTTTTTTCGAAAGTTCTGGCTCCTTATGCAGAACTTTGGTTGAGCAAATGAGCCTATTCAGATAAAACAGTGTTTTTTTAATAGGCGTCTTCTTGTGATGGTGCGTTCTGTAGAAGCTTAAGAAATGTAAGTATCGTCCATCCCCAGGTCGATTTGTGATGAAAACAACGCCTGGGTAGTACACCAAAGAACTTCAGTAAATTGTGCCATCCAGGTCTCAGGGATCACACTCAGGCTTTTTGTAATCCGTCAAAAATTTTCGCAGCCTGATTGATCTGGTCCGCTTAAGAGACAACCAATAAAACTTCGTTGACTTATCTTTTATAAAAATACGTGATGTTCAAAAAATCCGCACTTATTTTTTCTATCACAACTATGAAAATTCTGCCGGTGTTAGCTTCACTGGTGGGTTCATGACAATACGGTCGATTTGTCGAAGAGCTTCTACCTTAAAACAGAATCTCATGTTACGGGAGTACAGAAGAATTAAATGTTTCAAGCAGTTCACCTGTTCAGATAAAAGTGTGTTGCGGGACGAAATAAAATCATAGACAAAGTCCATCTTCTCTTGTAGAGAAACGTAAGTAAGAAATGATTGTACATCCAAGGAGGACATGTATTTTTCGTTGGGAGCAAGTCCTTCTTGTTCGGTAATAATTTGGAGTGCACCATTTACAGTGGTTTTAGCCAGTGCTTTTTCACGGACTGTAGCAGTTCATTTAATCACTTGTTCAGTTTGTGGTAAAAAAAAATCGACATCGACAAGATAGAGCATTGGCGGAAACTGATTTGTGAATTTTCGTCAGGCTGTACAACTGTGGTATGTTAAAACCGACGGTCTTCAAATACCTGCACTATTTATCGCTGACAAATCTATACATCAGAATTGTTTATAGTTCACAACAAACCAGTTTCTCCACTAAATGCTTAGTGTCCCTTTTGGCATCCGATTGAAACGCTGAATGTTTTGCAAGCACAGTGTTTATTTTCCCAATATGTAGCGACTATAATAAACTATGTTTTGATAATTACATTCATCTTGACCTTTTGCATGGTTTTGGTTTTTTACCTACTTTTGTTCTGGTCAAGCTATCCATTTTGTAACATCCGTCCGCGGGTTGGAAACACAACTCGCTTTGTACCTCGCTAGCTTTACGTGTTTTCCTGTGCACTTCATTTTCCAGGGTCGATACCATTACATGGGGGTCAATACGATGAGTCTTTGTTTTTCATTGTCGGTTCCTTTTTGATAGTGAGTACTGACTGGGTGTTATTTTGTTGGATCAGTTCCAACAAATGTAGTCACTTTCATCTATGGTGGTCGCCCCGGAACCTTTGTCCATCTTGGGAATAATTGTCATTCTGGTTTTGTAAATCCTTCGGGGTATGAATGTGCTATTTGGTCAGCCACGCTTGATGTTGAATCGATGTGCAAATCTAATGGTAAGCAATATAAGCCAGTTTTGTCTCCAGCCACATTTGGCTGTCAACAGACACGAGTTGAATTATGAAAAAACTGGTTATACAGATCTTCATATTCCGCGTCCATCCAAACTCCCCCCACGTTAGAGCGTGAATTCTTCAAGTTCAGTAATAGAAAAAGGCCTCAATCTTGTTTATGGTCGAAATAACGAGAGAGGTACTTCGTACACATTTGCCTTGGTCAGCCGGAAATTCGGTATCTGCTCAAGATAATTCATTCAGCTTGTTGTAAAATAAACACTTTTTGAGTATTATCTTCTACTCAGATGACTGTCCTTTTAATTATGTCCCCGTGGAAAGGAATTCAGGGAGTTTCGTTCCGCGTTCTTTGTCTACCTTCTCCAATGTGGGTGCAAACTCGAAAACCGTTAGCATCGCTGTAGTGTTACTCAATCAAAATTTCGGACAGTTGGATTCCCCTGTATCGATCCTCTCAATAGCGGATTTACTCTGCCTCCTCAAAAATCGAACTGCTCTTCGGCCTCCCTCGTTTACGAGAGAAAACTTCTCCGGAATGTCCAACGGTATGCTGTTAAGGCCACTTGTGGATTGAGAAACAGGCTGTAAAGAGTGGCACATTTATTTGCTGAATTTTCGTCGACTTAGATATGAGGTTATTATCACCTCATTAGTCATCGAACTACCTGATCAATCTTACAAATCAGTGCTTACTTTTGCAAGAACGAGTGACCCATGAAAGCAATTTCCAAAACTCGAGGCACAACATAGTCGACTTGATTATAAACGCATCTTTTTCGCACTCTATTGTTAAACAAGAAATTTCCGTTATACAGTATGTAATTTTTGCCAGCTGTGGTTTCACTCTCAAAGACCACCGACTGCACTCCCTATCTTTACATAGTCTCTCGGGGACGCAAAGTTCCCAGGTGGCGGCACCAAGAACGCTGATCAAACGCCCGTTAGGGTCGCTGACGTACGCACAGGCGCCCACAGCCTCAAAGAAGGGTAGTCAGAACAACTCGGAAGAACAGACCGAGTCCAGCCCCACCACCCTCCTCAATTCTAGGCCTTCTTTCCCAGGCTCTTCCTCGCACCATCCTTCCTATTTTCTCGCGAAATCCAACGAGGACGTAGCTTTCAGATGCATGTATACCAACTGTCAGAGTTTGTTCAATAAATTACCGGAAATCAGACAGTTTATTCATGACACCCAACCCCACATGTTCGCCTTCACGGAGACCTGGCTTACGGGTGATATCAGTGACAGTGAACTGAGTGTTCCGGGGTATTCTGTTTACCGGGCTGACTCTGCCCGAGAGAGAATTGGGGGTTCTGCGATTTTTCTTCAGCAGTCTCGCCCGAAATCCACGGTTATTGGTGGCTTCCAGTCCTCTGATAAACGTGACGCTCTGTGGTTTCGGCTACCACTGCGTGGCCAGGACACTCCTAGTGGGAGTTATTTATCGTTCTCCTTCATCAGACGTCTCCGACGACGACACCCTTCTGATAAGCCTGGAAAACTTCCTAGGTCTACAACACTTTACTCATCTGCTTATTATGGGTGATTTTGATGCACTCAAGATAAACTGGGCATCAGTTTCTCACCAGGACTGTGAACACAGATTCTCGACTTCCTTATCAACGCTGATACGTCGGAAGGCGTGGACACACCACGTCACCGCCCCGACGCGCCACCGTTTTGGTCAGATTCCCTCTCTGCTCGACGTAGTCATCACTAATGAGAGCCACCTGGTAGACAGAGTGATCATCAAGCCACCACTTGGACACAGTGACGAATCTCTGTTAGCCTTTGACCTTATCTGTTACTGGTTACAACAACCAGCAAAAAGATTCACCGTTCGAAACTTTAATCAAGCAGATTTTAACGGCCTGAGAACCTACCTAGGTTCACTTCTTCTTGACTTGGACTCCGTGGACCAGAACTACCACACGTTTCACAGCGCAATTCAAAAAGCAGACGACTTATTTATACCGCGCAAACTGTGCATTTTCTCTTATCGGCCACCCCTTCCACGCAGGATACGTCGTCTTCTCGATAACCGTTCCCAATTATTCGCGAAGCATAAGCTTACTGGAAACTCAGAGGACCTAAGCGCGTTCCACATTGTCCGAAACAGGTGTAGGCGGGAAATCCGCGAACACACCAAACTCGTACAAGAGAAGATCCTCATAAGAGCCCGCGGGAACAAAAACTTCTTATTCAAGCATATGCGGCGACTAAGAAAGAACAAACCTTCAGCTCTTTCTTTACGACTACCCAACGGGGAGACTTCATCTGACTCCCTAGTTGTGGCCGAGTTATTCAGGGAGTACTTCTCGGCAATCTATAACGTCGTATCCCCGAGCTGGCATCCTGTACTACCGTTGCAGAAGTTCAGGCAACCACTCGTGACCGCTGAGTTTTCTGTGCTAGATGTCGAAGACCTTTTACTCAAGGTTAATCCTTACGGTGCAATGGGTCCCGACATGATCCATCCCAGAATACTCAAGGAAGCAGCTGTTAGTTTGGCTGAACCCCTTTATAAGCTGTTCAAGCAAACACTCCAGACTAGCATCCTCCCTAGCGCATGGAAAGAGGCGATGGTCACACCCATATTTAAAGTGGGTGACCGGCACTCTCCGGCTAGTTATCGGCCAATCAGCCTCACTAGCATCCCGTGCAAAATAATGGAGCGCCTACTAAAGCGCGCCATACTCAATCACTTCTTATCAAATAATCTTTTTTCTTCCACACAGCATGGCTTCCTTCCTAATCGGTCATGCATAACAAACATGCTTATTTTCATGGATAGTCTGACGGAGGCCAAAGACAATGGCCTCATCTCTGATGCCATCTTCTTTGATTTTGCCAAGGCTTTTGACCGTGTCCCACACGGCCCCCTGAAACACAAACTGGAAGCCTACGGTATTCAAGGAGAGGTTCTTCGCTGGATTGCCTCTTTTCTTGATAATAGAACGTTTAGGGTCAAGACCGGATCAGACCTTTCGTCTCCCTCTTTCATTTCTGCGGGAGTTCCCCAAGGGTCAGTTCTAGGTCCTTTGTTATTCCTCATTTACATCAACGACCTTCCAAGCAACATTTCCAGCAGCGTCCTCTTATATGCAGACGACCTAAAAATCTGGAATGCCACTGATCCCAGCGCACTACAAATTGATCTTGACGCGATCAAGCGCTGGTCGGACGATTGGAGTCTCCCACTAAATGACAATAAATGTGCTCACATGTCACTCGGTGGAGATTCTGGCAATGCCTTCATGATTCATAGCGCATCTGGCACAGTAGATATCATGAGAATCGACCTGAAGAAAGATCTGGGCATCTGGTTGTCATCTAACTTGTCCTTCACGTATCACCATGAGATGGCGGCAAAAAAGGGATTTGCCGCTCTTATGATGATTAGGCGCACTTTCCCCCGCATGGACAAGAACGCTTTTCAAACGCTTTACGGGACTTATATAAGACCGCTCCTCGAGTATGCCAATCAGGTCGTGTATACCGGCCTGCAGAGAGACATATTAGCTGTTGAGCGTGTCCAGCGCGCGGCCACCAAGATGGTCGCGGGCCTGAGTAATGTTACTTACGAGTCTCGACTTGAAATTCTTGACCTTTACCCACTTGAATTTCGAAGACTTCGCGGGGATTTAATACTCACACACTTCTTTAGATTAGGTCTTGTAGAACAGTTCTTCACAGTAGCGAATGATGACGGCCGGCGAGGACATAATAGGAAGCTTTTCAAGCTTCGTCCTCGGGCCTTTCTTAGGCAGCAGTTCTTTTCTTACAGGGTTATTAACTATTGGAACGGCCTTCCTTCTGAGGTCGTCAGCAGCGCTTCTAGGGATCATTTTAGAACTCTGCTTGATTCTCATTTATCTAAAATTGCATTATGCGAATAATCTTTCTCCGTTCTCGGTATTCACTGTAACCTCCAAGAGCGGTGCTACACCGTGTTTTCAATGATTGCCTTTCAGATCAACAGAAGCCCGCTGACATTGAGCAAGGAAAACCGACTGTATCCGGGACCCTTGGGCCGTTGCCTCGAACCCGTGTATCAATCGCTGCCATCGCTGCTGCAATCTTCTCGTTGGTTCTTCATCTTACCTTTCAATTTTTCTTGGTTGAGAATATTAGCCTTCCTTGTGAAAAATGACATTTTAACGGTAACGACAAATGACAGTTTACACACCGAAGAACGTTTGCGAACAGTTCCGACACAATATAAAATCAGAAAAAAGACGCGAACGAACAGTCACAATAAGTATACCAATGATACAGAAACGAGGAGGATATCCGCACGTGAATGGCACCTCAGCAGAGAGCTCTTTTCCAAGACCGTTCAAACGGATCGGTTAGGGGGAGATAATTGTAGCATGCAGGCCAGCCGCTCCCGCTCAGACTGTCCGTGGACCAAATTCGGGGAAATGTGGAGACACGGGGGAACAGCGTTCTTCAGGAACAGGGGGTCCAACCAAAGTCCTATATAGGGGACAACATGAACAAGCGTGAGCCAGAGGCCCAGTAATCCATGCACATGACTTACACAAACGCAAACCAAAACGGCGCCGACAACACAACAACACACCCCGTTGCACAAATAAAATTCAATTCGTGCGCGCTCGTTGGTTTCGATTGCGCGTTACGATAATGTCACCGTTCTAAGGACGTTCATGTGGTGTGGAACACGTGGAGTAATACGTAGGCGGACCACCTGAAATACACAACAGGGGAGTGAACATAAGCGGAAGGTTGAACTTACATGCACAACAGTTTCTGCACCGTTAAAACAAAGTTTAGAACAGCGTGCGCGATAAATCATTTCTCCCACGAGCGGTAACCTTGATATACTTATAAATCTTGATACTGTTTACTTTCGGAGGCTTCCTTCCGCATACTTCTTTTCTACTTCCTACTGCTAGGCCTTTGTTTCTGTGTACCCTGGCTTCATTTTGCACCTGATCGCCTAGCCATTTTGGGGACTGTTGCATTCGGTCATGTTCACGTGAACCGTTGGTCTCGGGACTTGTGTGGTTTGGTAGATCCCATATCGAATTGTTGTTGTCTTCTATCTGGTTTATAACACTTTTCTTGTACCCTAGCACCTTACTAATAAGAAATTCTCTTTAACGACGGTTCCCCACATGGGTCCGAATCGGTTGCACAGCGGGTCGCGAATTCACAGACGCTCTCTGCGTCACAGTTGAAACAATTCTATATCCAGCCTATCAGCGGACTCTGCAAGTAGACTAAGCGTCGTTTGAATAACCGTTTGACGCCGGGGATTGACACAAGGCTTGTGTTTTGGTCAGAAAACTGTTCCCCGGAGTGAACTTTTGAAGTATGTGACCAGTGATATCCCAGAGGTTGGAGCAGACTCCCTATCTGTTTGGGAAAACAGGTATTTCATTCTTTTAAGCTATCTTAGAACGTTTTGCATGGAAAAGGACTAGCGGCTTAGCTGCTCTGGGATAGAAACAGGTAAAGTATTTTGGATGGATTGGTAGCATGGTACTTATTTATTGTTCCACTTCGGGCATCTGCGGCCCTCTTTGGATATTCTTCCTTCTCCAGAAATGACCACTGCGTAACTGGTATCTTGTTAAAAGGGGTAACTAATACATTTTTCACATACCTTTGCTGCTGTGCATGCAAATAATTGAACCGTATCGTAATACTCGTTATTTGAGCTTTGGTGGATGTGGCATTTTGTTTCAGTAGACGTTACCGATTTAAGCAAGCTTTCACATGTGAGTCAGTGGAGGTTATTCTACAAAACTAATTACGTTTCTACCGCGGCTTCGCAGCGTCTTGCACTTACATCGTGCCAGGGCGGGGGGCGTGTCAGGTGTGTAATATTATGTAACAAACCGCGTCATTTGTCACTGTCCACCCCACTTTGGTAGGTTCGGCAAACCACTCCCACGAGCGGTAACCTTGATATACTTATAAATCTTGATACTGTTTACTTTCGGAGGCTTCCTTCCGCATACTTCTTTTCTACTTCCTACTGCTAGGCCTTTGTTTCTGTGTACCCTGGCTTCATTTTGCACCTGATCGCCTAGCCATTTTGGGGACTGTTGCATTCGGTCATGTTCACGTGAACCGTTGGTCTCGGGACTTGTGTGGTTTGGTAGATCCCATATCGAATTGTTGTTGTCTTCTATCTGGTTTATAACACTTTTCTTGTACCCTAGCACCTTACTAATAAGAAATTCTCTTTAACGACGGTTCCCCACATGGGTCCGAATCGGTTGCACAGCGGGTCGCGAATTCACAGACGCTCTCTGCGTCACAGTTGAAACAATTCTATATCCAGCCTATCAGCGGACTCTGCAAGTAGACTAAGCGTCGTTTGAATAACCGTTTGACGCCGGGGATTGACACAAGGCTTGTGTTTTGGTCAGAAAACTGTTCCCCGGAGTGAACTTTTGAAGTATGTGACCAGTGATATCCCAGAGGTTGGAGCAGACTCCCTATCTGTTTGGGAAAACAGGTATTTCATTCTTTTAAGCTATCTTAGAACGTTTTGCATGGAAAAGGACTAGCGGCTTAGCTGCTCTGGGATAGAAACAGGTAAAGTATTTTGGATGGATTGGTAGCATGGTACTTATTTATTGTTCCACTTCGGGCATCTGCGGCCCTCTTTGGATATTCTTCCTTCTCCAGAAATGACCACTGCGTAACTGGTATCTTGTTAAAAGGGGTAACTAATACATTTTTCACATACCTTTGCTGCTGTGCATGCAAATAATTGAACCGTATCGTAATACTCGTTATTTGAGCTTTGGTGGATGTGGCATTTTGTTTCAGTAGACGTTACCGATTTAAGCAAGCTTTCACATGTGAGTCAGTGGAGGTTATTCTACAAAACTAATTACGTTTCTACCGCGGCTTCGCAGCGTCTTGCACTTACATCGTGCCAGGGCGGGGGGCGTGTCAGGTGTGTAATATTATGTAACAAACCGCGTCATTTGTCACTGTCCACCCCACTTTGGTAGGTTCGGCAAACCTCCGAAACCCATGTCATTTGAACAGCGTCGCCGGATTCATGGTTTAATAAGCTTACATTGTAGTCTTATTTTTCAATGTGCCAACCAATACAACTGCTCTCTGGCCTACTAACAGACAAGATACTCCTATTTTAACTCATGGTTCCTGTATGAGGTATCTTTACCGACTTAAAAACCTCTACCACCAGTAAACTCTCTCTCACAGCACCATCCGTCCTACCCTCCAGTATTAACCGCGGGCAAATCAGGCAAGGTTGCGGAAGCGGTTTTGCAGCAGCGACTTGAAGACGGATGGTGCCCGCTAACTTTTTACTGCCAGCAATCACAGCCGACCGACTTGCAGTATAGTGCTTTTGGAAGATATTTTTGGCGGTATGACCCGGTGCCCGAAATTGTTGGCGCATCCCTGAAGGCAGACTTTTCATCGTCTTCACATATCGTAAGCCCATAACGTACGGTTCAAGCTGAACATCGTGCAGTTAATCCCTAAGGAAACCTGACACACGAACCGTGTGATCCAGCTTATGACTGATATCGGCCACATCCCAGATATCTCGAACTCAGTCGCCAATGAGTTGTAGAGCACTAAAGATATGGCCAGCACGACGAACAGCTGAATCCCCCTCGAAGCAGTCACGGCAGCACAGGTCAACGATCAAACGGTGGAATGACTCCCTAGGTCAGGTTTCTTTGAGTGGAAAGTCTTCTCTATGCCTTCGTTCAACAATTCGCGAAATACCCTTCGCGCAATAATTCCATTAGACTTCTACCGCCAAGTCTTTAGAACGATAGACAGTACTACTCGATCAGACCTACACTCGGCAGTCGAGGTGGTAATCGAATGTTTTGTTTGATGCGATGACACTCGTAGCTAAAATCGTGCATGCAACACGAATGGTCCAATGCACCTTTACTTGCGGACTACATTGAGTAGCCTTGTGGCCGCTAACAGGAGTTTTTTCATTTGCATACCAATGTAGAAAGACACTCACCACCCCTAAACATGTACACGTATACCTCAACACGTAGGCATCGATTCACATGCTGACCAGAGGTCATGCCGATCCTAAATTGGTCAGCAGAAATCGTCACACAAAAGTTTTGGAAGGTTGGGTTGCTGAGTTTCGTCGTTCACATGTATTGGCCACTGACCAGTATACTGGGGTGTAGCCGGATTCGATTAACGGTTAACTCAGGGGCATTTGAAGAATTATTTGAAAGTTTTCACTGACAGCAGAAAAGTTATCTGTCCACCATCCACAACCCTTCGTAACATGAACTGCTGTCACTTCTGTTAGGCATCTAAATCACACTAATATTTGAATTACATATCACTCCTTAGTTAGTTTGTGGGTGATCTCCACACCAACCTACAGATATGGTTGCCGCTTGAGCAGCGGGACCCTCCAGTTCTGTCACTTGTGGTGAACAGCTGGTTCGACACAATCGCTCATCTCGACTGACACCAAAGGGAGAGCTGAAGAGATCTGCAGGCGTCGGCTCTTGTCTGTCAAATCGTTTCCGCGGTTTACTTCTATTGTTACTTCGAAGGACTTTGTAACAAGTGTACACATGTCTATTCCGCGCGCTCAGAAGGTATAATAAACGTCTGTGTTGAAACGCAACGTAAAATGCGAGGCTATATTCATCGACGGATTAAAGCCGGCTCTGACCGAGATACCTGGTCTGGGAAGTGATGCACAACCAGCAACAAACTTTGCGGATAACGTTGTTTGACGTTATTACAAGTCTTGATGTGATCACAGTCCGTCTAGCATCGACGACTCCAATGTTCCAAAGGGGACGTGTTCGACAGCTGCATAACGCAGTATGATTTTCAAACCATAACACAGTGTGTTAGTTTTTGTTGCGGTTTCTTATTAAGTTGATATTAAATGGCTTCCATGCAATGGCTTACGTTAACCTGTTTACCGAGAAGTAGTAGGAACCTTTATCATTTTCCAATAATCAAAGTGGGTACGCGATACCACAAATTAATCAGTCAACATCCACATGGGACAAGACCAACGTTAAAAATCTCTACCCCGTCGAGGTCGACTGCAATTGAAATTTTCCAAACCTTCCCATGACCCCTGATCATTAGTCTTCAAAACTGTCAACTCCCAACTAACCTTAGTCGGTTCTGCTTTCCTTTCACTGACCAGCTGTGTTACAGAAGTAAATCGGACTGTTCATACTGATGTCGAACGGCTTCAGCTAACTGTGCCACACTTACAGTGCTGCAGTGAACTCCGCTTACCTCGAAGAATTAAACTCTGCAGCTACCCTATTTATTTGTTTGGCTATGTTTCAGTCTTGTTTGTCACTATTATCCTTTTGGTTGCAAACTTTTGCATCAGCTTAGGCATTTCTTTGGACAAATGTAGATACTGAAAACTATCCCGTGCACCCGAACACACTGCTTTTAACATGCACCCATGTAGTGCTCTGTTTTGATGTTTCGTCGTTCACACCTCAATTCCCTGTTTCGACACTCTACCCCTTGTTTACTCATTGCATTGATATAGAATGGTTATCACCGTTAGGTTGACCCTGTACCATAAAACAGCCTAATCTGTTTTCATATCTACTTCCAGTGACTTTTTCATGCAAAGCGTCTAAAAGAGCGACCTTGAGACTTTTTTGAAGGAATCCAAGGCGATCTCGGAATACCGGCTGTGTCACTCTATCAACAATCTTTCGATTTTTGAGAGCTGTCAGCAATGATTGACGCTTTTATCCCACTCCTTTCTGATTTATCTGCCTTACAGAAGCATGTAGTAGTTTAAAACACGCAGTGGTGACAACAGATGTACAGAGCTCGAAGTGGGAATTAGTGTCGGGAACCGAGAAGTCGGATGGCACAGCAGTTGTTTATTTGAGGATACCAATACACGAGTTATGTGTCTCAACCGACTGCGAACAAAAACACTCATTTGCACACCACGCTGATCCGAGAATGTTCCGGCTGCTTTGGACAACACGTCCCAGTTCCCTCATGTTTCAAAAGCCATTCCATGTGATGCTGCTCCCCAACGATCCTTCCCGTATCTCTCCCGTAATTGTCCCGCGGTCATTTTAATCCATGCTGTCGCCTCGCTACTGAATAGTGGTGGTGTAAGTAGTATAGTGCTACTCTCCACCCTCACTTCTGTAGGTTGCACGTAGTAGCGACAACACAGCTGGTGATCCCAAAGCAGTATTCTGTTATCCTCGTTACGTGGTGTGTAGTTAATCGCGCAGCTAAATCGTGACAACACGAGGTTCAGTTTAGAATATTAACCACTACATGCCCTCAAAGTTCCATCTTCACTACAGAAGTCACCAGAACTTTCAAATTCACAAGAAGGTCCCAGCGGATGCCATAACGATCGGGTGTATCAACACTCACGCCCAACCGATCTCAAAAACTAGTGGACCTCAGTCTGTTATTTGTGATTCTCTTAGCCGTTTCCCCAGCTCGTCCGCACATTAAATGACATCCCGCCAGTGACGTCTAGTATCACATCATGTCCACACTTAGAAAATCCCACGTCTTTGCAGGGCCTCGGTGTTTGGCCCCGTAAGTACTGAAACTAGCGGGGTCAGGGTTTGAGCACACGTTGAAGAGAAAACAGATCGAACATTAAACTCGGAGAGACAATTAACTCACAAATGTGGTGGCCCGACTTTTATTGGAATTTACTAAGATATTCAGTGTAGAATATGGTGCAAACGTGACGCGATCGAGAATTCCAAATTCATGTATATCTCCCAAATCGCCCGAAATTGAGCGACTCTGCGAAGTAGGAAGCACGTATTGTTGAAGTAGCTGCTTGCGTGAGTGTTTGATGATTGTTGTGTTGATAGTGTTGGTGGCCACGTTCCCTGCTTTATTTATTCCCTTCTCATTGATTCGTTTCCTTGAGTTGGAATTACTTATACCCATTACAAGCTCTACTTACAACGTGACACTACCGTTCAAGTTACGCGCGTAACAAATCATTTCTCCTATGAATGCGGATCTTGATGTATTATTAAATCTTGATACTGTTACTCGTAAAACATGTTTCCGCGTAGTTTTTCTCCCTTACTTTCTTTTGCCGGACCTTTTTTTGTATGTACCCTGTTTTCACTTTCGCTTGACCGCTTCGCTATTACGTGACTGTTGCATTCGGTCATATTTACGTGAACCGTTAATCACGGAGTTTGTATACTTGGTGGATTCAATATCGAGGTTTGTTGTTGTCATACACTATTTGATTCATCATATTGTTTTTGAACGTTAGCACCTTATTAATAAGAAACTCGCCAATACGACCGTCTTCCTTTTGGATCCGAATTGGTTGCTCGACAGGCTCAGAATTTATAGACGCTGGTTACTTACAGACGTGACTATCGTTGATCTGGCGTATCGATAGACGTTGCGAGAAGACTAAGCGTAGCTCGAACAACCACTAGACTTCCGGGATTAACACGTATTCCGCCGTGAAAATTCCAATGAAAGCATTTTCACAACAAAAAATTGATTACAAAGGTCAACATGATGCTTTTATGGGGCAAAATACTAAATATTTCTCCCAACATAAGTACAAATACGGGTGAGTTTTGGGTCCGACCGATTTTCGCCATCGCAACACAACTACTACACTCGATAAAAAGTTACTATTAACCTTGATATATGTATTGGGACATTTTGCTGAGAGTGTGAAAAATGTCTTTACTTCCGAGTGGCCGTCTCCAACTTGTTTGGACCTTGGAACACCTTACCGGTGAACTACACATTTGCTTGAATACGGAATTGACGCGAGAGTTACTTGTAACCAAATGATAATGTCGCCAATAATAAACACATATATAACGTGTTACTATCAATATAAGCCTTATGACCCAATATTATGCTAGATAACAAAGTGTTTAAACCTACTGAAATCCGACTGGCACTGCGGAACTTATTCTTGCAACCCAGTGCTTGAACACATCGAGACATACGGTGTGTCAGAGGGGCGGGTTGATGTCGGCGTAATCATTGACTAGTATAACCTTTTTTTATGAGCCTGTAAAAGCCCAGGAGCCAAAACTCTCTCGGTGTGACCGGGTGCCACTTAATTCGTGTCTCCCTGTACGGGCTCGAGGATACCGTGTTTTTGTGCTTTAAACCTCCAGTTCTTCCAAAATGTGTGAGGGTCTGGTGGCTTTTGGTTAAGCGGTGATCATGACCAATAGAAGTTCCACACCGTAAGTGAGATAATGTGTGCGTGTGTGTGGAGGATCACGTGTGAGAGACATGATTGTACAGGCACCTGCGGTTTTGGAATGTTCGGGATCGTCAACCATGTTGGGTGCACCATGAATGAACAGATTTGTTAGTCGAAGGCACTTTGCAGTTCGGATTGCAGGGTAAAAGGTCAGGAGACATCGAACCACATTGATGTACCAAATACGACGTGTCGATGCGGTTATTGGTTCGGACAAACAGAATGTGTCCGTTAAAAGTGTCCTGTCAAAGTGACACCTACAACGGCTCACTGCCCTGTTGTATTCACAGATGGAGACAACAGTACGAAGGAGTTGTTCTAAGGCCTCTTAGGTGTGCTGCAAGCTACGTGGCCGCTCGTGTCCCATCACGCAACACATTTGGAGGAATATCGCACCTGAAATCCGACTTCCGAGTAGAAATCGGCGATCAGGATTCCTCACCGCAGGATGTACTCTGTTGTTGTACGACTGAATTATATGACTGGCTCAGTAGTGGCATATTAGGTCAGACTACTCTTTCGGAGGTCGTCCAGCAGAAATATACACGCATGGGCGTTGACAGATTTTTAACGCCACTCAAAAATTTTTGAATATTTGCTGTCATTTTGTCGGGGAAGTTCGTGACATTCGTACTGTAGTGAGGAGATACGGTCGCACCATACTACTCACACCACTATTCAGTAGCAGCATGGATCGAGATAATCGCGTGATAAATACTGCAGAGATACGGGATGGATCGTTGGAGCCCAGAATGACATATAATGGCTTTCGCTACACGACGGAACTGATACATGGTGTCTAAAGCGACTGGAGTATCCTCAGAAGAGTATGGTGTGCAAATGAGTGTTTCTGTTTCTAGTCGTGCTCAGACGCTTAAGTAGTGTGGTGGTTTCTCCAATAAATAACCTTTGTGTCGTCTGCCTTCTAGATTCACAACAGTACGTCATTTCAGCACGCCGTTGATGAGTTAATTGCGCTTCTTTATTATGAATGTTTAGGGAGAGATCAATGTAGAGCAGATAGAGATGTACGAGGGACATGTGAAGGGTTCTATGGTTTCTACTCGTTGAACACGCGATAGGTGACTTAAATTTATGATTGGGATCAAGTTTGACGCAGGGAAGGAATCATTCATTACGAGAGAGACACCAGAAAAGGCCTCACCGTCTCGCTGCGCGCCGACCGTATAATATAACGGTATATAATTATGTGATAATAATATAGTAATGATACAATAATGATATGTGTATAAAATTACGTGCTGTTTTCAGTATTTTGTTACGCATAATCAACTGTTTTCCTTTGAAAGATGTGGTGAACGGTTTTTGGTATATGGGCATTCTAAACTGCGTGTGCTGCACAGAACCGTCTTTGGACACCACAAAAGATCTAAACATCTCATTCCAGCACCGTGATGTTACTGTCCAAGGGGCTGTAATGAACATTTGGTTGATGTGGGAGCGATTTCAGCGATTNAACAAGACGTCTATCACTCTTGACACTCCGTCAGCGTAAAAAGCCGAATTGTTTAAAAGAACTTGCAGGCATCATGCCGAGATAACTAGTCTGCACACTGCCCACATGGTTGTTGGTTATGTGTGGGGGCGATTTTCGAAGGAGCAGTAAGCTGGAGTCCATGCCGAACAAACAGTTAACAGTGAACAACAGACAGTGTATGAGGAAAAGCTGGCTGTCAAAGTTTTTGCAGGCGGCTTGCAGTCTTTTCTACAACAACCGATACGACGTTACTGTGAGTACATAGCAAGTGTACCGGCCAATCAGCTACATGTATTTAGACTGATTCTAAACCCATTTGAACGAGCAGCACTTCAACGGATAATATATCCTGACGGTGTTGCGATGGAGGAGATTGCGAATTTTTATGGACGACTATAATTAACATTCAACTGCGCTTATTTGTTTTGCGTAGGTTCCTCAGACACCCGATGCAACACAAGCCGATCTATTGCCAGTCGTTTGGATATTTCGCCGGAAAAACTCTGAGCTGTCGAAAGCCGGCGTTCGGTGGGCGCCGGTATTCCGCAAGATCTGACATAGGGATTCAGCCGTGTCATATGTGGAGGCAAGATTCTTACCGACTGTGCAGATTTCACGGGCCTACTTTGGGCTAGTTGAAACGTGTTATGCTTTACAATTGAAGATGATAAATCTGCTGCCCGTGTGTTCTCCAAGTACTTGACGGTGCAAGAAAAACGCAGGCTTAAATCGCAGCTAGAATTTCACAGAGGAATGGCAGCCACAGGTCCCGCTACCTTGGGTAACCATGCAGGATCGCTGGCAACCCTCGGTAACCATTTTCATGCTCTACTCGTCTAAGGACGTTATATTCAAAAACGGACCTGACAACATCTGACGAAAAACCCTTTGTTTTGCGTGAGGTTAAGTCATGCACCTCTCGAACCGATCAAAA
>QNGE01000396.1:0-21804 GCA_008508345.1 Paragonimus westermani
ATCGAAACGAGCAAACTGACTGGATCCGGGTAAATTGGGCCCTCAGCCTCGAACCCGTGTACAAATCGCTCGCTGAAAGGGCACAAGTACAGGCAGAAGCGACAGGCAGACAACGACCAACCGACCTAATGTGGAGAGATCGATCTGTGTGTATAAATACCCGGCCTTCGGGCAGGCTGATTAGCTGGTGACAGTTTCATAGCGGACCGTAGGACGGCCGTACTCACAGGGAGGAAGAGGGGTGAGACGGACAGGTAACAATGGGTCTGTGGGCAGGTGACTGGGATTCAATGACTGAGGGAGGCGTACTGGAGGAATTAGTCCTTTTAGACACGGATTGTGGGAATAATGGTAGCAAGCGTGTAGTCAGACGCGGTCACGATAACGGGGGCGACAGGGTCAGTTGAGGGGAACTTCGACCTCCAAAAATGTCCTGCAGTGGGCAAGTCACGTAATCAATCTGTACTGAAGACTGAAGATTAACCCCAAGCTGCTTCCCCCGTTCTATGTGAGGGGATGTTCAGTTAGCCCGCTGATTAATGAACGATAGTCTGGGGGGGCTTTATACCAGACAACTCCTCGATGCCATCCGCCCATGTTCATTAAGGTCTAATGCCGCATGTGACGTACGAATGCACGCCATCATCGGCAATCATAGGCTAGTTGCGTCGGTAATACCACCGTCCACAGCCACTTTTCTGTCCTTGTAGGCTAGACCCACTTTCCCCCTTCTGCTATCTTCGGTAGGATGAGAGAGGAGAGTGATACGGTTGACCAGTGAGAACGGTGAGTAGCCCCACTTGCTGTTCATGATGCACGGTAGCGAGTGCACAGTTGTGACCAGCCAGTTTGTCACTCACGAGAGGCACATCACCTCAGACCTGTCTGATGGATTTTTGGAACCTTCCAAGCACCAGGATTGCATTACTTTTTGGAAACCATTGTCCAAGTGGAAAGTTTTGAAGGCCAAACGAAAAATTCAAGAGGTCATGTGCATATTTTCCTTCGCAAAGTAAACCTCTGCACCAGACGCAAGGTTTAATTCAGAAACGTTCCGGACAGACTGGATGTGCATCCGCCATCATTTTCAGACACTCGGATGGCGGTCCGTTCGGAGAGTCAAAAGTCGTGGTGCTACACAACCACCCGATGGGTCCAGTCATCGGACAGCTGGAGCCAAGCCAACGTTGCCTATGTACTGTTCTTTTGGCGCCAGTCTCTGACAGCTTGTCACCATTTAGACGGGCGACTTCGGTTACTTAGGGTATCCTACATTCATGCATTAAACTTAGCTGTTTCCCCCACTTTACCATATGTGGACACGAGAGTTCAGGGCAGTAATGTCTAATACTCGCGCGGATCAGGAGCAATTGCACCAAAACTATGTTTACAATGCAAGTGGAGATGCTATGATCAACCCGTCAGTGAGTCGCGTTCGTAAGTAGACGCCAGAAACGAATGAAATTCACGCAATATTGGAGGCGCACCGGCACCACCTCCTTTCCATGCACGACAACAAAATGTGGTATAATAAATTTCTCACACTCACTTTCGACCCTTCACATAAAACGAACAATACCGCTTACTGTGCTCCCCAGGCCTATTGAGTTCCTGCATTAACGCACCGCACGATTGCAGGTTATCAACAGCCCATGCACCATACATATTCCAGTTACGTGATCGCGTTTACTTATTGGCCGATCATGATCGAAATGCATGAAGAGAAGATGAGAGGCTGTTTGTGGTGATTAGGAATACGTAATTTACTCAGTATTATGTACTGCATAATTGTTCGCGCAGTAAAACTATAACACAATGTTCGGTTATGAATTACTACCACTACACTGTTGTAACTGCGTTTGGAAACAGGACGATATGCTTATCCTTGAACTTTGTACGCAATTCCAGCAGGAATGAGTGAGAAAGCCGCGGTTAAAAACAAGTAGGATATTTCCGGATGAGTTGGAAACGAGAAAGACAATTAACCTTGGCCTATTCTGGGTGATAATCACTGCCTAAACAGAGCGGCCAAGGAAGGACGTTTAGAACGCACCGATGTGCCACTGCGAAAAAAACCGAAGTGTTTTGGGAAGGGCAATCTCGTTCTGCAAATAATCCAGACAAGGGTAACTAATCAAATAGACGTTGTTCAGAAAACCATACAATCTCCTATACGTGAACCATTATGGAACGGTGCCAAATTTGGGTAGACACCTCTAGGGACAAGCGAACACGTAAACATACGTGCAGAACGTGCACGCAGTTAAATATTGATTATCGCCGAAATCTTCAGAGGTTACTTTTTTTTGGATTACCATATCAGCACCATGCGGAGGGTAGATCAACGATGGAGTAATGAAACAGACTTTAGTGAGCTCAATGAACAGTCAAACAATGATACATCGCGCGCAACGTCTGGTCCTCAGTGTCAGTGGTTGCTACAGTGGATGTCGGTAGACAAGACGTCTCGCATGATGCACTGTTCTCCCCTCCAGTGAGCTTCCGTCACGATGCTCGAGTGGCATGTACCCAACAGTATAGACGATGTGTACATATACAATAGCATACATATATGTACATCTTTGTGGATTTCGCGAGTGCGGGTAAGATGGACGTGAACCACCTCGGTCAGCTGAGCTGTAGTGTGCTTCGCGTTTTCTACAGAGCAGTTCAGTAAAACAAGTTGGAGGACGGTGGCAATTAAATCTGACTCAATTTCAATGGGTCGCTTTATTAAAGAATATGAGAAGGTAGGAAACTGGCACACGAGCTTTCCTGTCTTCCCATAATAGTCAATAAAAGGTCCAATGAAAGTGAACCAGATTTAATCACTACTATCTTCCACCCGGAATAGGTAAGCTAATGAAGTTTACACAGACTTCACCCGAAAATGACAAGAATCTTATACAAAACATCGGCTCTCGAGCCTTAGAATGATCGCTGTTGAAAGATGAGAACAAACAATGGTTCTTTTCATGCCCACCTCTCCAAAAGAGATGATGCTCTATGAAGAAGAACAATTTGCACCTACCTGTGCTATATGAAATGTTTCTGCCTAAAGCTTAAATCACCATGAACAGAAGTCACACAAACAATTCAGAATGAACCTTTGGCGTCCACATGATTTCACGCCTACCTTTAACGACCAATTGTGTGATGAGACGGCTGAAATTAGTCAATTCAGTTGGAGGAGGTTCCCAAAGCGTCAGATTTCGATCAATATCACCAGAATGTGATGAGATAATCGCATTAAAAATGACGACATTTGCCGGGACGCATGTGGAAAGAGTAAAGCGCACCGATCACTGAAGTCATTACTTCAGTGTCACAGATGGTATCAGCTCGGACTTACATTAAGTAGACAAACTCATAGGCTGACAAGTCGCTTCCTGTTTACACGTATTCCGTTAGGCTGGAAGCGACAGCCAGACACGCAGTTTACGACCCAGGTGCCAGCTATGAAGGCCTTGAGGTCAAACCCAACACCAACAGAATACTCTCAATTTCGGATTTGCAAGACTACAAGCACCACATATTAAAAACCGTAGTCATACGGTGTATTACTATTAGAATCCCAAGAATGTGCTTCCTTTCTTCATCTCTCCATGACTGTTCACCTGCACTAGTTTTACGAAACCAACCCGTTAAGTGACTTAATATTGAAGATATGCAGTAATACCTCAAAACAGGACTATATTGGAAAATTGAATCGCCTAAACCGACTACGAGTGTTAATGAGGAGTATATGGCTTAATAGAAAAGGAACAGCAGGCGATTCAGCATCCACATTAGTGCTTCAAGCCAATGCCCATGCTGCACAACAGCAAAGGAGAACCAACCAACAGGAAAAAACACAAACTAACTTGGAAATGATCAATTCTGGAAAAAATGCGTTGTTACGAACAAAAGATAGGGATGAAATGAGATAGTGTGGCAAAAAGAAAATTCCCAAACAAAAATTCGAATTGATTAGAAAAATACAAAACAACGCTTGGAGCGCTAATAAACCACCACTCATTTGTGAAGAAGGGCGTCGCCAACGTGGAAATGAGCACATGCAACCAAAGTTTGAGAGCGTCCGGCGAACTGGGGAGGGGCAGAAATCAATTATTTTTCGGAAGAAGAGTAGGGGGAATACACAAAAAGAGACAACAATCAGAATAATAAGTAATGTGGTTTGCGACACAAAAGTTGCAAAAGCGAAAACAACTGCGATTGAGTTTCGCAGCTGGCACGCAGATCCGCAAACAAGAGTTGCTGGAGCCATGGTCAGTGATCAGAAGTCAGGCTGAAGCTGGACATCTTGAACATGGCTAATAGAGGTCGACCCAGACACAAGCACAAAAGGTCGGCCGATAAATCTGTGAAGAAATACGCGTGCAACGTATTGAGAAGAGCAGAAACAATCGTAGAAAAATAAGCATATCGCCGTTTTTCTGTGTTCTCGAAGGAAATGTCGGATCTGAGTTGATTTCTGAAAAAAACACGGATGCAAGGTGAAACGATGTGTAACAGGGATCTCTATACAAATAGCGACGTCTATTCTTCCGATCAGACAGTCAGAACAGGGACCAAAATTAAGTACAACACCTCGGCATCATTTGTGTACCGAAATTCGGACAAAAGGCTTAGAAACAACCAGCTTAGAAACGGCCGCTTACATTCTGTCAAATGTGAAAAAAACGTAAGGGGCTTTTCGGAACAGAGTTTAGGAAGAAAGACTGGACGGCGCACATTTCATTTTTGCCTACATAGATTCTGACCGCAGGTTAGATAAAAAAAAATCTGTGGAAGCTGGTCTGAATACCCTTCAGCGTTCATTCTAAAACCAACGTCAACGGCTGAGTCCACTAGCTGAATTTCAAAATGGAGGTGTACCTTGGTAAAATTGCATTCGCCGGATGGATATATTTCACCTCATGGTCGAGTTGTTTTAGGAACGACCATGTGGGCGGGTTACCCACAACCACTTAAACTACACACGAACGAAACCGACCGTAGAATGGTAGTCTGAAAACAAGCGTGGAAAGACCTTTAGAATTAGTCAAACTCCGGCGGATACATTTTCCACTGGAGTAAAAATGGATCGTTTTCATTCAGTCGGTAGGGTGTTACAGAGTTGTTGGAAACCACAAAAAAGTTTCACAAAATAACTGACAACAAACAAAGCTATTCTGAAAACCATAATCACACAGCAGTGAAATAAGATTCATGTATGTCATTCAACACAAGCTATTCATTGCATCATAGGATACACAAGCTAAGGGAGGCACAAAACCAAGAGGAAGAAATAACGCTGTATGACAGAAGTGCACGTCAGGATCCCCTGTAATTCGGAATTCCCTTGAATGCTTCAAAGTAAGTGGATGAATAACAACGGAGGTGGAATCGGCTGCTAGTCAGCCAAACAAGCAGAAAATCACAAAAGGCATCAACACAACAGGGCTAAAATCAGACGGACGTGTGTATAACGGAACCGTGAAGGTTTGCTGCCTAGTTGATGACGATTACACAGAAAGCGTGGATGTATGTACGATGAACTGTGAGGGCGAACGAGACTACACAGGTTTTGATTTATCGGCCGGCGTTTAATCACAGTCCGATTTTGACTGTGAGGTAAGAAGGAAATCCGCGTTTAAACGGGCAGCTTTCAAAGATGGACGTGCCACATGATGGTCAATAAACAGAGTCAAACAAATACGTAGGACCTAAGCCATGGCTGAGGTTCGTATTTAATCCATCACATCCCCAGTTCTCCGGTTTTATAAGAAACGCTGTCGGTTCTAATCACATTTACATGCAGTAATTAGTTTAACTCCCCTTGGGAATGCTTCAGAAAAATACCCCACCGACTCCCTCGTCGCCTTGAATATGGTGAAATAAGAACGGACAACAGCGTTATGTTCGTTCACATGATCGAATGGGAGCACCGACTAGGCACACTGAGAGAAATGTAGCTTGTCAGATAATACTTTAAAGAAATGGCAAACGAGAACACTGAACTGTGAGGCTACTGAAACCCGGCTACTTTACACAACAGTATTTGATCAACTGTGCATGGTTCGGATGCTGCACCTACTTTGGCTTCGAATCGATAAAGCGGGTGGCTTTCCTGAGCAGCCCAACCAATGAATGGGTCAGACGTAATGGACTAAATAAGCCAAGACAGTCCGGTTCATTAGTAAGGTAGTTTTTCACTAGTAAATCTGGTCCAAATCTAGACCCAGCTCTGATGACCCTCGGTATAACTGTATCAGCTTGAAGATGAGCATGGGAAAGTATTTGTTCGCTGTTTGTCTTTACTTACACAGTTCTCAGTGAGGTTCACCAGAGCGACGGTCGAATGGATGGGGGATTCCATCTACGAATCAAACCGACAATGACGTTTCATGTGTGTGCTCCAGACCCATGCTTGGTGCCGATACACTACTTGGAGCACACTTCACACTAATTGGTGTACCTTACTCTTCGACTTTGACAAAGAAAAACTGCTTTGAGTAGCGCTGGTACCACCGGTCAGTGGAAATTAACCGGTTTCTTGTAGAAAGGACTGGGCAATATAAACTGAATGGACTTAGTATAGACAGAAAATGAGTTTGACTTCAGCCCAGTGGTTCTAAGGTACAGAAAATGCGTGGACAGGGCTTCTTTACTACCAAAACTCGTTATACAGAAGAAATATCCGCTGGTGGCGGTAACGCTCATGATGTGGCCGCCAGGAATCAGACTGTTCGAAAAGCCTTCGCAAATCAACAATGCCATTGGAGTACACGGGATGTTCGATTACGAGCCTGGTTTAGAGGAAAGCTGTGAGCTTGAAGAATGATGGTAAATCTCTCGGCCAAATCTTTCAAAGGCGAAGACAACGGCTCATGATGCAATTAAAACAGGAGCAGATCAAGACTACAGGGATTAATTTCGATGGACAACGACACATACAGAACGGAGTGATCGTGTCAAGCAAACGAAGTGAAAGTTTGGCAAAAGGATGTAATAACAACTGGAATAGAGTGCCACAACTCCACCCTTAATAGGCATTACGATTGCTGAACCAGAGTGACAAATCCACGGCAAACAAACCTTAGTTCACGCGAAACAATCGATTTCCCAGCCAAAAACAATCGCGTCGATAAATAACTGTAGACTAATATCTTGCAACCGTCATTTGTGTCACGTGAGGTGCGGATCGAGTGCAATAAGAAAATGGGCAGTTTACACAGTATAACAATCTCAAACACTGTGCTGCATAGTGAACCTCATTGAGATATAGAGCGTTTGGCGGTAACGCTGACCGATATGCACAAAAAACGGTTAGCAGGTTAAGTTCCAACAATCACAAATGATATTGTTACTTGGGGTTGGACAGGGTGATAACATTTAACACACGTTAGACCAATGAACCTATCAGTTGGTGCATAAACGAAGATAACCGTCAACAGCAACACCTTAGCGATTTGTATTAAGGCACAACTACCAAACAACCATAAGGAAAAGCTCACAGTTCAGAGGTAACAGAACGTGAAGAGATGAGAGTACTTGTGCGTGAGCAGTACCGACCGATAACGGTGCCAACGCCCCGTAAACAACTAAATGATTTACAACTGAGAGTTAAACAATAGCAACATTTACGCTACTGAGTCCGGTAAGAACATACAACTTTTAAAGTCTCCGGTGAGAGACCAGGTAGATCACGAGAACTCTAGCATAAAAAGTGAACACGATCTACAGTCTCGAGGTTACTTGCGCCTGTTTTTAGTTTCATCTGTCAGGTCACCAAGCGACGACTCTGCATGTTAGGCCAGTGAAATGATGGCTCGAAAAACAGAGCCCGGTATGGTAAACGGTAGACTGGCATTCTTAATACATGGTCTAATCATCTGAATCAATGATTCAGATTATTATGATTAAGTAAAAATGATCAATTTCGGGCAATCAAGTGTGTTCAAAAGTTTTAGTGGTTATAACAAAAAATCCATAGACGAGAGATTAACGATCAAGCCAACGAAACTAGTAGGTATCAAATGAGCAGCGGGGAATGGCGATATCATTCATTTTCTGTGTTTAGCGAATCAAATCGGGAACTACCACAAGGATGATTCGAATGTGAGTATGCTAAGATGATATTTGGGGAGTAGCATCACGAGCCCCACAAGTCTCACAGTTGTTCCGTGGTGGAATAAAGCGACCAACCCAACGCGCGATGTCACAAACTATTCTTGTAAGATTAACTCATAGGTCACCACTCGTCCAAATAAGTCACTCTAGTTGCCAGAACGAAACGTATTACAGCCCAGATAAGTATAGAGAACCTTGAAGGGAGACATTCCAGTAAAGCTTGAAGATTGGGAATGGCTTGCTCTACGTAGTTTTGGAGATATACGTTAAGCTGCAGTGGTCAAAGTGATAGCTGGGCATGATACTGTGATTACAACTGAATACTCTATGAAAATTACGAAAAAGCACGTATTTAAAGCAATCAGTTCGTGACGAAAATGTCACCAGACTGGCCGTATTTGGCCACCGTTGTCTCTGTCGATTAGCCCGAGTTGGGTGAGATGAGCACGCAAGCAACGCAACCATTTGTTAGCACGCCGAGCACATGACGAATTCGCCAAATAATGGGATATATGGTTTGTGATGGTCGGACAACGAACTCCGTGAACGAACTGAGCGCTATCAACGTCATGGACTAGTCACCCAGACGATCAACAGTTGGTGCAAGCTGTGAAGTGACCAGGCAATAAAGTGGTTACAAACTGGAATCAATACTGCACTGAGTTAGTGGTTGAGTGTCGCCAGTCTGTTTGGGGATTTTGCGACCTCTTAAACTGCTAGTTGGAAACTTCATCCAGAAAAACAATGTGCCCAAGTCAACGACGTATCTGCAATAGTATTGTTGCCAACTCGGCCACACAATCTTATTTAACCAGTTCCTTCTTTTTTCTTTACAGAAATTTCTTCAAGAATAATGTTCGTCACTGTAAGGATGAACGACGGTTCGAGCCACGATACCATCCGCAAAGGCACATAGCCGCTCGCAGAAGTGTATTTTAAAAATACACGGTTGTGTGTATAACACTCATGACTGTGTGAGAACGAAGCTTCCATTAATCCCAACTGTTTCGCAAAAGTACCTATCTGATTTCATGCAAATTAGAACAGAGATTCATGTGGCAGTCTCGGTGTAAACAAATCAGGCGTCTGTTATCTGGTCAGATGAAGGGCAAAAGAGGAAATCTGACATTGCGTATTCGTTTCCTGGTCCTATTTCTCGGGCTTACATCAAAGAGCACACCTTGTCAGCCACTTAGACTGACATTGTCGCACTACGATCCTTATGAGTTCAAACGTGTGCTTTCCAGGCTATGCCTTGTTTGTGCGCGTCGCACTGGGCTAAAGCCTTGTGCCTGGTGTGCAGTCGAAGTTGGCGGAGTTTTCAAGGATTTCCTATCAGAAGCAAAAGGATGTAAGTGGTTGATGAGGATGCTAGACATGGTCTCGAATCGCAGTTCGTGACAATTGTGTTGTAAGTCCCCGAGTCCTCAAAAGTAAGTTCAGTTTGTCCATCGATTATTCTGCTTGGCTTCAATTTTCTAGCCTTCTTCACCGCTATCTCATGCCACTTGGCGTGGTGCTGATACTCACTGTTCCGCATTCGAGAACGGCTATTTACAGAACCCACCAAAGTTGAGCAAAACACTTTCAGGCAACGACAAACTAAATAGACAAAATCCCGTGTTGACGAACTAAATCGTGGAACCTGACACTAATAACTCAGTGTGTCCCTGGTCGCTATTCCAGTTACCAGAGTATTTCAACACAAATGAAGCGACCTCTTCTATCTTAATCGAGCTAAAAATTTTCCTGTACCTTCAAACACTCCGATTATACAGGTAACTTCTGTCATAAATGTATGATCATTAAATCAGTTATGGCGTAAGCAACATTCAGCGTTGTTGAGTTGCAAGCGTGAATCAAACATGATCCTGAACCACTGACAGGCAGTTCGTTTATCGTGACCTGCACGTATCCGCAGCTTGTGAGCGGTGCCTCAGAAATTTGGGAATGTAGCGGGAAGATGTATGCAAGATTACGCACAATTAATGGCTTAAACGGAGACATAAATGCGCACGTACCGACACCCTACAGACAAATACCCTCCAGAGAATCTGATTTAGAATGGCACAAATAATTCAGTTCATCCAACGTTAACTGTCACCCGTTTCGTTGTCCTCTGTTGGACTACGGTGTAGAGATTCAGTTATCGTATCTGCGGGGTGGTCAATTATTAGTTCGGGTGATTCAGCGCGCTGTGCCCGCCCTGACGTATCTTCATTTGAGTCGAAGATGGTGTCCTCCGTCTCGTACGAGCACGTCGGGCCGACTGATCCTAAACGCTGATTCAGCATCGAGCGCCTCAAGTCTTCGATAACGGCCGGAGAGGTGCTCAGGCTGTCAGGTCCGGAAACAGAGGGGCTGGTCATTGAAGTTTGGGAAGGTTTGCATGGCATATCATAACCCGATACAAGTTCTCCAACGCTACCGCTGCTGGGATTGCGGTTTTTCGGACGGGATTTTTTTGAACGCTTCAACTTTCTGGATCCAATCTTCGGTTGATTCACCGTCAAATTGGTTGGACCGGCATCCATCAGTTTGGCAAACTCGGCTGGATCTGGTGAAGGCTGTTGATTCGGTGTATGGACGAGGACGAGTGTGGGTGCGTCATCACCGTCTTTTGCTGGCTGTGGCTTCCATATCCATTCGGTGAGGGGATTAGAATGTTGTTGAGGTGATACTTCCTGACTAGGGAAATCTGTCTCAGATAGGGCGGAGGATTGCATAACAACGGGAGACGTAGTGGTAGCGATGGTCGCCATCGAGGGATGCAGCTCGGATGGAGAGGTGGTCATTGGGGGAGCTACTCGAACGCTGAATTGGAAAACGCCAGAATTGTGGGCCCCCGAACCAATTGGTGTGACCGATGCGCCTAGTTCAGAGTAGTTGCGGTCCGTATGCCAAAAAGTATCTTCATCCTGTTAAGGTTTATAGAAATAACCGAACAGCGGAGGAGATTAGGGAACCAATTCCATAGGTGAGAAAGTAGAGTGCAGAGTAACAAAAAGTCATCAAGAGGAGCCAACCAGTCAAAAGTCACATGATACGACAAAAAAACAACTGTTCAACTGCACATTACCTGTATGGCTTCGGCAATGCACGAGGCAACATCATCACCACTCCGTCCAATTAGACTAGAGAGTGAACCCCCCAAACTAGAGTCTTGGTAACTTCCTAAAATAATATAGGAAAAAAGAATGAAATCAGATAGCATATCGAACGTAAGGACATTGATGTGAATGAATGGGACGAAAAGACGAGAAGCCTGCTCAAGATATCATTATCAGCGCTCGATACCAAAGGGTTTGGTTAGCAGATAGACTGTCATTGTTCAAGGTTGCTAAACTGTCTCTCCGATACATTTTTAAGGCGCCGTATTCATATAGATAGGCAATTGCTGAATGAACAGGATATACATGCGAATAATGGTGGGATCGCCACAGAACACGAAGATGGACAAACGCTACTCTGACTTTTGAAGCGCATGCATAAATGGCTTCGCAACTGTTTAAGTAAACAAAGTCTAAACAAATAGTTTGTCTCATTCTTTCACAAATCAAAAGCAGAATGGAAGCAAAGGTACTCAGTTTAAATATAAACTATTCCTAGCTTACCGCCTTCGATGAAAATTGATACGTCTGCCACGTCAGCACATGTCCCGGGAGGACAGGCAATGCTAATAGGTCGTGTCAGTTCTCCAGATCGATTTCTCCAACGTAGCACAGAACCAGCCCCACTGACTTCCAAAAGGCGACCGGCAAACGAACGCGGCGTGCCGGATTTTGGGTGCACTCGACCAGGTGAAGCCCCTCTGCTGAGTCCAGATTCTGGCAAGAGAATGGTGGCACTGCTATGAGGAGATGTAGTGGATAAGTTGACTCCGGTTCTAAGACTGTCACAATGTAATTCCACAGCATCTAAATCAAGATGTTTCGGCGATCCATAAAACGATGTTAAAGAGGTGGTCTCATTGCAAGGCGGTAGAAGTTTGTTCAAATCTGTAGACTTGATGGTTTCAATTCGTACGAGGTGTTCGAACAACGGGCTCGAAGAACTGATTTCACCAGCCAGTGGGGATAGCGCAAATGACGAATCGCCAACATCCGACTGTTTGTTAGATGTTCGTGGAGGAAACATTTGAATTAAGAGGAATAAATGTATGCCGATCAACGGCCTATGTACATAAGCAAAGGATGGATTGCAAGTGAAAACTGTAGAGTAAGTGTGTAAATTAGTTTTAACGTATGTCGGAATCTTTTACCTACTCGTGAATAGTACGTACTACCATCTAAATTCCCATTTGACAGCAGACTTAACCCACAATATCACAGATGCAAACATACTGATCGGTTCCACCGCCAGCAAATAACGGTTTGCTCGGATGTGACCTGTAGCATCTTGTCTCGTTGGTTACTGCTAAATTTCCCATTAGTCAGTCAGTGTTACCCTTTACACGCGAAAAGGACTGTTGTTGTTGTGACGTGTCAAAGAATCACATAACTGTAGACGTTTATAGTCCATTGCTTGTTATCGTTTGGAACCACAATTGAACACGTTAGTAAACGGTTTACCATCATATAGTATGTACGGACCCAGTATTAAGTCCAGATCGTGAGCTCAAGATTAATTGGGCCAGTCCTGCAGTCCTAAGAGTTATGGTTCGTATGTCGGGTGCACAAAACCCATACGCCATACGTTTTCGCACGCACAGCATCACGCCCACAACGGGTGATTGTAACGCTGTGAATAACATCAGGACAGACCACCATCAACCAGCAGACGTAACAGGTGATCACCTGATCATTAGTGTATACAGCACGTGATTATTTCACCTGCACTCTATTAGATATACCACCATCACAGCCATTGACGGCCAGACATTAGTAGATCACCGCAACGCTTACCTGGCATACAACCATGGATGGAACAAGCCAAAATTATGGAGCAAAAGAAATGAGATAAGACGTAGGTGCTACTCAAACACTCAACAATAAGGTGTCTAAACTTGACAGGCAAATACTACCCAACAGTAATACAGCTGTAAAGCACAATAGCTGTGCTGGCGGATATCCGTGCAAGCCGTTGGAGATAACCGTGTCAGAGCAGTCTGTTTCTTGGTTATGATCGGCACCGAGTACACGAAGGGATGGTTGGGTAAAAGGGTTCTGGTGTGACCCAGTTCAGCGTGTACAGAACAGCTACGTGGTGTGTGTGTGTGTGTGATTCATCTCGCCGGTTTGAGGCCTGCCGACATTCGAAATTTTCACAAGTGGATTGTTTCATAGCTGACAAATGTCACACAACTAGCTATTAGAGTAAGAAAAAAATAAATGCGGGGAAAAAGGTTTCAATCATCGCCCCTGTCACCAACTGCACTCACTTCACAGATAGCTCGCCCAAATAACGGCAGCACTCATGTCTCAGCGCTCGATTGGCTGAAGTCTCACTTAAAGTCTCTGGTCGCTGGGTCTGTGAGTCCTGAGGACCTCAGCCAAAGAGACGAACCCTATGTAGAGTGGTCGACCCAATTGTAGCATATTTTAATTCTTTATGATAAGTTATCACCAAAATAATGAACAAATGTCCTTGTTATCGTGCAGTGATTCTTCTCTACTTACCATGCTTAGAGTTGGCTCTAATATGGTAAACACAGACGAACCTGAATTTGACAGTGAACTGTCGCCACGGTCGAACTGTGTCCGACTGTATTCTTGTCCGCTTACTGTTGGTATTACAGTCTAGTTGTTAGACGCTGGCTGTTTGTAGAACAATCGTGAACAACTGAGGCTTATAAGCAGTTCAGTCTATTGCACCGTAGTACAGCCATGCTAGTTTGGTCGCAAATCACTTCAGAATGAAAAACTGCTAAGTGGGACGCACTTTCCGACTCATTGTTGATCCTGGTCAGTATGCGGAGTAACATAACCGTAAATAGTGTGATAAGATTCAAGCCCTTCACATAAGTGAGTCTCATCCATAATGCATAATAAACTGGTTGACTTAAATCTCCACAGCGTGCCATGGTTACTAATTACAAAACGCTGCATATGATTGGTGGCGTCCGTGCCCGAAAGGACATCTGTATACGTGCCATTACAAGTGGCGAGCAGTACGTCACTCGCGAGTACATTCTATACGTACTCCTCTGTATCTAATGTGAATCTGAAGGGGTAAGATCCGAGAGAGTATACATACGCATTTACACTACGTGCAGACATAAATCTATCCACATATATACAGATCAACAACGTTTCAAGGTTACACAAATATTCCCTCATTATAACTTGGATACCTGTCGGAATGCACGGCTAGTGTGATAAGCAAATGCTTCAGAAATATGCACATATACATATGGTTGAGGGTTACATTGAACCAAGCCGAACCGCATGGCCGAACTTAAATAGTTCACAGGAATAATTACACAAGCGACTTGTTCACCTAACGTCTTTGGTGTACGCCACTTGGTTCAGCAGGTCTCACACTGTGGCCACAATTTCCCGCCAAATAGTCTACCACCATAAAACGCTTTACCCTAAACCACTGTCCTTTTTCAGATTTGCAGTAAACCACGAACGAATTAACCTGCTGGGAAAGAAAAGTCACTTGGGGGACAGGTCGTATCAACTGAGGTGACAAACGAGAATGTCGACGTAACATATTAAGAATGTCCGCTTGATATCCATCGTGCCAAGTCAAGCACCGTCTATTGAGTATTTCGTTTGTTGGTGAGGTAGAAGTGTGAATTAGAGTGGAGAGACGCAGGTAAGTAGCGGACAAGTAGCCATGATAAACCAAGATTGCTTTTAAGTCTGGAGACTCAACAAGTTACACAGACTGCGGCTAGTCGGGTCACATTTTCCGTCGTCTTTTTGTGGTTTGCAAGTATTTCAAAGTACAGCGTTTATAGTAGATGACAGTTTGACAAGGGGAATCTTAACATTTATCCTCTCTATCAGGCAATCCTTTCCAATTCATGGGTGTAAGGCAGCTAGGGGCCAGTCGAGACAAATTATTGCTGATGCTGTCTCCAAATGTCTTCCAGAGAGAAAGAGCAACTTGCTTTCACCACTACGACTGAAATCTACCGATAGCACAACAGGTCCACTACTACTGGAAGAGCATTCCTTGATTCAAAAGTAATACAATACAATACTTAAGATGCGTACCATGCCCTGATCAGCGTAAATTACAGTGCAATATCTATGATGGACACTTGGGTTGGTTACGCACTAAGCACGTCCGTCCGACGGGAAGCAAGAATGAAAGGAACTGCCTTATTGGAACTAACAAGTTACGACATCCGTCTGATGCCAATTAAACTGCACCCTATATTCACAGCTCACAAACAATCCACCTATCACGCCAATTGATCAAAGGGCCACGGAAGCCACTTAATTGTTTTTCTTGACGGACCAGAGGCAGCACCGGCCTGAACGAAGATGTGTCACGTAAATCGGAACAGAAGAACGTTGAATGTGGATAGGACTCAGATGCGTGCGACGTTCAACCGCAGGGTGGCTAACAAGACTACTTTAAAATGATTTTGGATACAAAGGCGTAGTTGGAGTACCATCAATCCACCAGTTTGAGCTAAAAATGATGGTGAATTACTCTGACACCGCAAGGGAGTGTTCTTGATAGCTATTGTGCCTCGTGGATCGGACCTACCTAGGTTGATGCCACTGAGAGTAGAGGCCTGGGATGGTTTAGAACGATAAGGAGATCGTGGATGCGTCTAGAACACTTAGCACAACCCAACAGCAAACAGCCGGCGTTATTCTCATTAAGCCGATGACGTGCAGACGCGGTTTTGTTTTTACAAAACAGCTCCCGAATGAGAACCGGTGTTAACAAGTAGTGCTGATATTTCTTTCGTTTCAAAAAATTCTCAGTGACACTTACGAAACCATCAGGAGACCAGCCGAAGGCCAGGTCAGCCTGTTACGAACCATCGGTTGAGCGACACACAAACTAACCATGCTATGATTGTTATTGGAAGTCCTCTAAACAACAGCACTCACAACAACCGAGAATGAGTAACTTTCATTAAAAAAACGAGGAAAAAGTTGATCACTCTAAGCGTGCCCGTAGTTTCGGAAAAGTCTCGTTATTTTTCCGTGAGAAAAAGTGACATGTGCACTGTTTCGATAAGACTTCTATGCTGGCATATGCAGTTACTTTTTGCACCTATGATTCACGGTTTCCAATTTTCCCACCGCTTCGGGGTCGCAGATTGGGATGTCATGCAGGCCTTTCCCACAACCTCATCCATTATCTAAAGTGAGGGGTCTTTCAGGTAGATTTCAATCAACAGCATAAGAAAACGCGGGAATCCAAAAGATACGGTAACTGCGAGACGATGATCCTCTTCTGCCTAACCCAAAGGATACGCACTGCAATGATGCGGCATCCAGACCTTGTTTATTCACACATCGAGTCCTGTCCTTCGATGCGCATTTCCCAAACAATTTATTACCCGCAAGGAGATCCTAATGATTAAAGACTGTGTGTGAAAAAATTGACTCAGACTGGACACCCTAATTGGTAATGAACCTGTGATCCATAGCATTTCATAAATCCAAGTATACGCCAGTAGCATCATACTTGAATGTTTGGAGCGATTAGTGTAAATATGCGGCGGAACGGATTAGTCGAAACGTTTACATCCTGCAACATGTCTTCTCCGCTTCGACGAATTGAGTAAAGGGGACCCAGTGTCATGCAATGTATCAAATGACTGTCATCCACTGATGTTAAACGCACCTGGATTTTATCAGGGAATCACATTTTTTCATCCAAAAAGGCATTCATCTCACGAAAGGACTTTCCAGAATGGTCTAGAGATAATCTTCAATATTTCTTGCCTGTTCCAACCTTATTCCACCATGCTCAGTAGTGGCATAGTGACCTTAAACACTGTTTCCAGTAAATGTCTACAATTTTCTGATTCAAGAATATTTTCCGGTCATCACGTATCAATATATACCCAGATTTTTCGCGTTGTTACGCACGTTTTGAGCGAAACAAAGGGAATTTTCCCACTCGTCGTTTCATCTGACTTGTGAGCAATCACCAGGTTCAGTCAAATTATTCCTAAAGATCAGGGACTTCCATTTTGTTGACCAGAAAACAGAAAACTCCAGTTCTCTTCAACACCGGCAATTCCGTCCGTTAATACGGACGGTTTCAAAAGATTGAAGACGAATATGATCCTCGAATAGAGGCAGTGGTGTCACGCGTAGTCTTGAATATATCTCGTCATCCTGCACGTAAGCTCGTTGCAATAATCACAGTCTCCGTAAACGTTGTGCCAATTTGAAACGGAATTTTGGGTAAGCACTACTCCGTAAGGCTCACCGTTGTGCGTCTTACAGCAACTCATCGGCCGAGTTAAGCACACGCTCCTTCTAGTACGTTTAGCTTGATGACTAACTGACGTGACATAATGTAACTACCTCGACAATGAAAATCAAAATCATGGACAAACCGCTCACTAACTGAGTACGCGTTGTGCCGGTGCATTGAAGTCCGAGGTAAAAAAAAACGTCTTTCATTCAGCAGGCTGCACGAGTGCTTTTTTATCCAGATGAATAAAGCTCGTAAGTCTAGCCTGTCGCATTAGCTATAGCATTAAGCACAAAAATTACAGTCAGTTTAGCCCCAATCAATTTCGAATAAAATGAAGTCCTAATTTTGTTCACCATGACCAAAGAAACCGGTATAGACAAGACTTACTAGCATGGAATAGGTTTGAAAAGTGAATTGTGGACCCATCCAAATGCGTCGCAGCGGACCCAAATGCGTGGTAATTTCAACCTGGCTGTACCAGTAAGATGCTGCATCTTCAGGAGTCCACTTTTCAGAAGCTGACTTTCGATTCCCAACGTCACCGGCTGGCTTGGATAGAGTAACAGGCGATTGGTTTGACTTACTGATAGCCCCACTTAAGTCAATTTCCTCGTGTGTAGAAGAATCCGGTTCACCAGGAGACCGAAACACTACGGCGAACCGAGAGAAAGAATGGCAACGTCGTAATTTGTAGATGACCGAAAAATCACAGACACATCACCGATCAACGCATGGCACACTAACTTGGGACAGTTCACTTACTGTCTCGGCACGATTGGCAATCAACACAGCACAGTAAGGGTTCGCTCCCAAATTTAGTGGAACTAATTACAAGCAAACTGAGATTCCTTCGGATGATTTACATTACTCGGCACCAGTACACGATATACGACGGCGCAACCATAGAGCAAATGTTGTGATTAGTGAAATGATATATAACGCTTGAACTGGGCCAAAACACCAATTGGATAACTTGAAATACACTGGAACCAATTGCTTCATTTTATGCTGTTTTTGAGGGAATACTGGTTTATAAGAAAATGTACATACCTTATAAATAAAACAGGCAACTCGTACAACAAAACCTTTAATAGTCAATCCGTAGTTTAATAAAGCTGTTACAGAAATTTACCTCAAAAGAATATCATCTGATGCAACGCGACCAAACCTCTTCTTCAGCCTTCGAGGATATTTCAACATTGATACACATAGAATTTCGACAACAAACGTGATCGCGTGTACATTTTGGATGATATTAAGGAAGGGAAAGGGCTAAAATATTACGGTTTTTATTTAAACCTTACAATGTGAAATAATAGCACAAAAAAAGCGTTACGTCCCGCGCCAGTTCCAGTACTCAATGTAGCCGGTTCCGACAGTGTAGTTAAAATCATGCCGAAATCCTTGCTAGCTCATCGCAAATATCCAATGTTTTACATGTGTTCAACCAAACATACAACTCCATTCATTTGAAATCAGAGATGGAACTGAACAAAGTTTTCTTCAACTTCTTGAAGTCCACTTAACCAGACAGCTTGATGGTCAACTAAATCTGACTCTGTGCTACAAGTCAACGTGGAGCGATAGTATACGAATTTTAAGAGTTCGCGCTGCTGAAATAAAAAAGGGGATCTAGTTCGTTGTCCCAGTGAAGGAACGGGAAAGATTCGCTTATGCGGTTGATTGTGAGTTAAAAAGTTTGTCTATGTTTCGAAAAAATGGCCATCCACACAAACATGACACCTAGAGCAGTCACGCGCGGATGGCAACAGCGGAGAAGGCCATTTCTGTCTATTTTCACCATGAAGACGATTCGTATGCAAAACTGCTCAAACGCAGCCTATATAACACACTTCGTCGAATATTTCCATAAGCCACGCTTCATTTTACAAGGAGTACATGATACAGGTGAAGTGATGATCGTTTGCATCTTGCGGTATTGGTTGGTCTGCCCCAAAGAGAAGAGAGGGGTTTGGCATTACTGCAGCTGACGCGTGCAATGGACGTGAATGACGAGAGATTCAGCACAGCACCGTTAAAAACGGGAAGTTAGGGTAGGACAAACCGCCCGAGGTTGTTTACATATGACTCTCTGACAGTGCGTGGCCAAATGGCTGAACCACTTTTTAAAGTTTTTGAAGGTAGTGTGAACTTTTCTTGGAGAGAAACCGTGCGTATTTTTGTGAGCATCATCAATGTTGGTGGAAATACCAACGCTGTGTAACTGTGGTTATCAAAGAAATCACCAAAGCTAGTTACTTTCGAGGTTGAGGACAAACCCCGCGGGTCATTCAAGTAGTTCTTTGATATCAAAGAGAAACTTGCGTATCTGTACTCTCATCTTGATCGGATATACGTTACGGTATTACAGAGTTACTTCTCCACGAGGTGCCGCTGCTAAACTCTACAGCACTTTATTGTGGAAAACGTCCTCACTGAATATGTCATTAACAGTGCCTTCGCCAGATTTTGTAATGTAAACCAGGTGAACTTTATTGGGTAAAACTAAGAGGAACTTATTCTGCTTTGGTTAGATGTGACATTCGATTGTTACCCTTGCGAAACGTTTCTAAATCCGAGCCTCCCTCAACTGAAGCTTCCATGGGCGAAATATTGAAAGAAGGGTTAGGTGTGAAAGCTAGTTGCACACGTTGCTTCCAATAGGTGTGAAGGTTGAGCCTCGTCTAAAAAAAAGGTAAGCTCGTCAGCAGTGAGCACTAATGAAACCTTTTTTGATTACTGACGAGTAGTGGGTGGGTGGTTGAACTAAACTGCACACCATTCACAGCTGATCGTAGCTTTCGCGTTCGCATGGGGACGCTCTAGCCGAGCCCCTTTTACAAAGCACCATTTCGGAATCTCGCTAATGCTAGAGCTTATCAGTATATCATGGCCGAGATTTGAACTCCGGCCACGCTTTTGAGGAAGCAGTATCAACCAACGACCTCATATTAAGCACGTGGCAAAGAAACACACCATTGAAGAGATATGACAACAGCGAAACTGGAATCTAGCCCTTTAAGTGAAAGAAGCTGGCAGGAACGTTTATCTTGATGCGAAAGTTGTGACCACCCATGAGCGATTTTCAGTGCGAAAGAAACTTCTGAAATAAGTTTCCGAGAAATGGCTGTTGTGGGACGTGTAACAGATGAGACACTGGTTATACTTTCTTTCTGGGTGTTCGTGCCTGTAATGATGTGTAGCTCGTGACGACTTAGAAGTTTATCAAACCCATTTGGATCGTCACAGCGAAATCGGATTCGGTCAACCATTATAGGCACAAGGCAAGTTGATCTAGTCACCAGAAACCACATGTGACCCGTGTACCTTTCTTAACGCGAGTTAGGTTAGCACACCCTGAGGTCGCTGGAAGGCGAGGTAGTGGAATTAGATAGTGGCATACCATTGATCACAGTTTGTTGGTTACAAACACCAAAATCAACCTACAGCTCGCATCTAGCTCTACGATTATTTTAGAAGTAGTCGGCAGATTCCACGTTATTGTCCAAAGGTCGACATTGATATCAAACACCTGAATTTTGTAAAGTACAATCTTCCACCTAGTTCCATTTTGTAACGAACAAACCCGACATACCAACTTGATGAGTGGATACAATTTCGATCAAATAGTCAGGCAACATTAACATATGAACATGCCGAATTGGATTGTAGTTTGCAGCCACCATTAGACATGATCATCATCATCATCATAAACAGCAATACATCAATGGTTCACACTAATGTTTAAGTGCCACACAACTATGAAGAAAAATCAAACCCCATATAGGAAAAGAGAAGGAAAAAAGAAGGGGACGGGAAGGGACCTAACTACCGAAAATAACTACGTCTATATTCAAACATTCAACATCAAGATGCCTACACATGGCAAACAAACAACCGAGCTGCAAGTGAGAGTAAGGCGTCATCCGCGAGTCAGCTTCCTTACGGCTTTCACTGCCCCGCGTCATTAAATGCAATCACTTCACAGACAGCTCGGCCAAACAACGACAACATTCACGCCACTGAGCTCGATTAGCCGCCATATCACCTAGAGTCTCCAACCACTGACTCTGAGAGTCGCGAGGGCCCCAGCCCGAGAAACGAACTCGATCTACAGTGGCCAACTCCTCGGTGAACGACTCCATTTCCCTACGCCAGGTCATTACCTGTCCACCTCGCACTTTACACCAGTCGGTCGCAGTGTCAACCAGCAGTGCTCGGTGTGGAAGACGACTAGCTGGCATCCTTAATACATGACCTAACCATCTAAGCCTGTGTAAACGTAGAGATTGGACAAAAGAACTCGTTTGGCAATCACTACCAAACACCCGCTTCCTAACC
>QNGE01000396.1:24372-54918 GCA_008508345.1 Paragonimus westermani
TGGTACGTTTTTCAGGAAGAGATGCCAACCATCTTCCAACCCCCAACCTGGAGGACCAGGAGACTGTGGTTTGTCAGACCTCTACCTGTTGGCCTGCCTGGTATGAGTAACTCTGTCCAGTTTAGCCCAAAAGGTCATCGAGATGCGCAAGCCGTCATACCACGTCAAGGTCCAGTCTCAACGTGACGGACCATAGACAAAAGTTTCCATTAGAATTCATCCCGACATTTATTCGTCAGGTTATGTAGTTGTTAACTGCAACACAGCTGTCAGGTCACTGCTTTCACAGCTATTCCAAATAAGTAGAATCTGACCTTACCGTTATGAACAAAAAATAATTAGGTCCCTTTTTACTTTCAGTTAGAAATGAACTGAACATACAATTCCCCTACCTACTGAAATTAGATGGCTCACGTTTCACGCAGTCATTAGCTACTCAAATGTAGATTGTGAAACGAGTACAAGCCGGTGTCCTTCGGCGTTGCTGGTTCCCCAGACCCTCTGTAAATGATTGGGAAAAGTTGCCACATTATCTACCGATTAACAGACAGTGGTGTTCCGCACACACTGTTAACTAACCACCTCCTGTTAAGACGGCTGTGCTTGTAATCACTTTACAAACAAAGTTCTTCCCTGTCTTCAGTCATTGTGTTGACTAATCCTGTTTTATGTCAAATCCAAACCACCAGATAAGCAACCAACCAGTTTAACTGCCACAAATCACAGATTTTGCTCGCTATTGTATGAAAAAACCAAAACATCTACCAAAGTGGGCTCCTTCGTAAACGACGTTCCTGTTTTTCTTGTCAAACAGTTAGACATAATCTCTTTTTTCCTAGTTATCATTTGGCTTTTCGAATTCGACCAAAAATTGACGCCAAGTTCCGGAAAACTTCCCACTGAACACTGGTTTTGTAAGACAGTAGAAGTGGGAACAAGATAAGTGAACATCGTACCCAATGTGCGGAACACAAAAGCACACAAACGAGCTATAAAAAAGACATCTATAGGCTGCTTCCAAATAGACGAAAAAAAATACAGTCCGTTGGTAGAGTAGTTTGGAAGATGAGCCGAAGTATGAATTAACGACAAATTACCTTCAGAAGAGATGACACAGCCATCTTTTTTGTTCCGTTGTTCAAAGGAGTTACGCAGAATGGAAAACGCAGCAAGTAGGGGATGATGTCTGGGAAACGGTGGGAGGTAAACTGCGTCAGTTCGTAAATTCCATTCACCCACCGGAGAGTAATCCAAACGGATCGAACCATCCTGCACGAGACAAAAGGGAATAGGCAAAGTTGTATAGAAAACTAAACATACAGCTCCACGTGAACTGCTGCGAGTCTGGCTATACGGGCTTCGGTGACTTTTACTCACTAATGGACATGTCAGATGATTGTTTGCTGAGCCCCTTACGTTTTGTATAGTAAACGGTAGACCGGATGTGAGCGGTTATCATTTAATTCTCCAAGGACACAACAGTCAAGAAGGTCACAAGCGAGTTAATTGTTAGCAGACCAGCCATATTCATAACGTCGAGTAAAATGGCGAATGACCTAGTTCGGAGTTACCTAGATAAGAGCACCAACAAAAACCATTCACCATTCATTAAAACAGTTGAGCAAACCTAACCTGATAGAGCTTTTCCCCGTAGTTTGCAGACTCCGCGGGACCCACGCATAAATCGTATTCAACCAGATGCAAATCGGCCGTTACAATAAACAGACTGTCCACCGCACGAGATTTATTGCCTGCAAATGTTAGCAAAGTAAGAATAGAAGGTGAGAATGTAGGTTAGCCAATAACCGACAAAACTGAAGCTTCACTCACACCCTATAGCATCAAAAAGGCATGTATACACCTGTGTGAACAGATGGAACGTAAATGAGATAACGTCATTGTCAGATGTACAGCATAACAACAGATAAAACTGATAAAGTAACGCAAACCGAGAGGATGAACAAAGTGGCAATTAACCACTGCTCACAATCGAACAAACCTTTCGAAGTTAGAATCACGTGTGAGTAACATTCAGATAGTTCGAAAAATCAAAGGTCAGCGTTTTCTTCGCTTTTTGTTTTGCAGACTGCAACTTATCCATCACTATAAAGTGTTCTAGATAGCGTGATAACAGAGCCGACCACCAAACGTATGGTTGCGAGTTCCGGTTATTCTGGTCGTTCCAGTCGAGGACTGGATAACTTGATAGCAACCAGTTCACATAACATGACACGTCGCACAGCAAAGTCTTGTAATACCAAGTGTTGAAACTTAGCTAAAAACTAATTGGATTCAATCAACTGAAAGTGATTATATTTTGCTTCAGTACGCTTTCAGTCAATAGGCATTTTTTCACTGGGGAATCATCGTCTTCAACATCACAATAAGTTATGCTCAAGTGTCATACAGCCCGTGAAGAATAATTCTTGATCAAGAAGTCAATGAAAGAAAGGAGATCGTGCCAAAAATCCAAGGTCAACATTCAGATATTCAACATCACGGTACGCACACTGAACAAACAACAGATTTGTAAGTGAGAGCAAAAAGACATCACCAAGATAGCCTTCCCATAGATTTTACCAACTCGCTTCATTACTTGCTCTTACTTCATAGACAGTACAGCCAAACAACGCAACACTCGCGCCGTTTCACCTGATTTGCCGTTATCTGTTTAAATGACACCGGCT
The DNA here is from genome assembly GCA_008508345.1 of Paragonimus westermani. Classification (NCBI taxonomy): domain Eukaryota; kingdom Metazoa; phylum Platyhelminthes; class Trematoda; order Plagiorchiida; family Troglotrematidae; genus Paragonimus; species Paragonimus westermani. The sequence continues at coordinate 27,060 of QNGE01000396.1, forward strand.
ACAGACTCCGCAAGTCACGAGGACTACTGCTAACTGGTGTGCAACACTTGGTCCCGAAGACCCGTTCACTATCCTCAACGGTGCACCTGTCTCGAAAGGCTCGGCAGGCTGGCATCTAAATTATCATGGAAGTTGGGCATCAAACTTTTGACATGCCGATAAGTAACAAACATGGCTATCTCTGGCGGAATACACGTTTCATTTGGTATGAAGACAGCCCCAGCTATTTTCTAACATATGACGCTACCTGGCATCATTGATATTGAAGTTTGTCTCCAGAACGCTGTCGCAGGTTAGGTTGAAAACCCGTTATTTTCTTAAACGAAACCAAAAACAGCAGTAGGGGCAATATGCAATGTCAGTTCCCATAGTTTATTTCATAGACAACATCAGTAAAACGAAGAAATTCAATCGGTCCCAAAGCCTCTGCTTTTCCACCCGTCAATTTGATTCACTTCGTAGGTTGTTTGTTGTGAAGCGTGATACGCTTCACTCGTCTTATAACGAAGTCCGATGCTGCGTGAGAGTGTCGTGCGGAGTGGGCACTGCGTTAACATGCCATTTTGTTCACGTGGACGGCAATGATTGGCTGGAGCCCGCTGTGAATTATCGGTTGATCTCGTATCGCTGAGTTCGCCCAATCCAGTTCCTGCAAAGCTTTGGAAACCAAACATCACCGTTATTTAACGATTTCAGCTTCCTCTTAAGGAATGAAAGGTATCAGAATTTGCAACAGTCAACCAAATGCTTCGGCTTCAGTTCTGACGTATGCGGCAACCGTCCACAAGTTGAGAACGACAGCCTAGTCAAAAAAATACTCGTCCTCAAGGAAATATCTCTTCGTTCTATTTACCAGCCATGATAGTGTCCGACTACCGTTTTTTGCACGGAGTGCCGGCTCCCTCAAGTCTCATTTTGATGGAGTATAGCAGCCTCCACTCACTTGGGAATATAAACACTTCTGACCTTTGACTGACATACATTAACCACAGCCCCTCCACCATTGTTGCAGTGGATGGGTCTAATTATGAGACGGCCGCTGTTATTTTTCGTTGATTCGACAGAGGATCAGAAAGGGCCATCACACATGTAGTCCAGACCCCCACTGCTGCGGATAAACTGAGAGGAAGGAACTGGAAATGGTGTTTCTTAAGAAAAAGGCTCGTAAGATCACTTCGTGTTGCTGATTCACGGTATGCCTCTTCTGTCTTCCTTCGGTCAATGTAAGGATGCGCCAGTATATTACGTCAGCACCCACAACATTGGGCAGCACTCATTTGGGCTACCAGTCCGACATTCGGTACCGTCAAACAGAGGATGCCAGCCAGGTTCATATCCTGTCACGCCTCAGCAACAACCATCGATTGACAGAATAGTACACAGTTGTCGTGTTAACTTCGTGTAACACTGATGTACGCCGCCAGTCTATGGACAAGGTCTACGCTAAACTCTATTTATTGCCGAATCCTGAAACCGTTAATCCACCACACCACGGAGGTATACCTCCATCAACTTGGGCTCCGATGAGCGTCTGTATCTGTGGTCGATCAGGACTTGAATTCCACCGACAGCGTCGTTGTTCTGGTCCCCCTCCAGTATGTCAGTCCTCGAAAAATTCATTCGTCACTTGGGAGCTGGTAAAACGAAAGTAACTATCCGAAATTATACAGTTGTCGTCAGAAAGGATGTCTTGTTAGGTGACGCCATCGGACCAGTCAGGCGGGGCGGTTCGTCGATATTTTTAACAGGATGTCTTGGGGGGCAACGGGGAAGAAAGGAAGGGTCACGCTTTCCAAAACTTTTGTCTGCTATATCACGTCAACTAAGGAAGTAATTAACGGCCTTTCTCTATGAGAAGTTAGAACGAGCTACATGCTAAAGAAAATTGGGAATGTGTCGATCCTAGAAGAAGCACTTAGCGGAAATAGGTCGCTAAGGCATAGGAAGCAACCCCATCGACCGGGTTTTGCTTTCGGAGATCCAGTGTGTGTCTGAGACTAGGTGCGCGACCAACTTCGTTGCAAACCGCAGATTGCTGCAGCGTGACGAGGTCGAATGATATAAAAACGTTGTAAAATATCGGCACGTGATGAAGGCCACGATAAACTTGTAACATCGAGCAGTCCGCAGGAGAAAATCACGTATCGTTAGGCACCTTGAAGTAGAGAACCCTGTGGTGGCCATATCTTCCTGTGACCCTGGCGACCCCAAACATGTGCTCTAGCAGACAAGTGCCTGGACTACAGTCTGCCGCTTGTTCACGGGTCGTGCGTTCGGGTCTCTCGTTTGTCAAGCTCGTTTTGGTCCCATCAAGGTCAGAGCTGTAACTAAATAAGAAACTAAGTGGAGCTGATTTGTAAACGGCCGATTATTGAAACCAAAAATTCACTATCGTCATCCTCGACAGTGCAGTATTAAAATTAGAAATGTGTCATTACCGTAAACCCATGAAACTAGTCCTAGTTTCGAAATAACGGAGATAGGAAGTGTGAGGACTAAATCATACGGAAATGCACGTTTAAGCTCGAACGACGGAAATCGAGTTACCCTGCGGCATTACTTGCTTCTAGTGTACATGTATGTCAACTGATCAGTGACAACAACCGAACCACTGAACTCGATCAGCCACCATCTCTACTAACGTCAGAGGTCACAGATTATGAGTTACTAGGAAACTGACAGAGCAGACGAACTAGACCGACCCAATCGCAAGGGGAAACCAATGAGCTTACTGTAAGGATCACGACCCTGGTCCGTCAATATTGCGCCGGACCGCGGACGATTGGGGAGGAAACACAGAGGTGTCGCAAACTGAGCCGCAATGCAAGCACCGCCGGAGGGTCCCATAAAATTGTCCCAACAGTGTTCGACAACAGGCAAAGGGTACCAGCCTGGTTGATCATGCAAGCGAACCGGTTGAACAGACAGGTTCGAGCAAGGGTGGTGCATACATGGCCCAGAGTGTTGGGTACCGCCAGCGTTCGTCATGCACAGCATCGACGCATGGCGCCCCAGCGATGCGGCGTTTGAAGAGCTGGTTGTCACAGCGCCGAAAGCCCCGGTAGCAGCACCCAGTGCAGCCGCAGCTGCGCCGGTTGTCGTACTGCCAGGCTGATGAGGTTTCAATCGGGCTTCGGGCTTCAGTTGACACGGTTCCGGGTACGGCGGAAGCCTTGGATTGGAAGTGTTATACAAGACGTTAAGTGGACACGAACAAGCACCTTCGATTGCGGCGGGCAGAAGAGATGTATCAGACGGATAAGACAGAGCAAGAGATGATGTTGAGGAGTGGGTAGCTGAGACGTCTGTGGAACCTGAAATGAACACAATGTACCATTCTGGAGAAAATGCAATGTGTTGGGAAATTGATATACATCGTCACTTTATCACAGAGAACAGGTAACATACGATCATTTCAGCACTGTAAACCAAATATCGGAAATTGACAATACGTACGTTTCACAACTGATCACTTGCTTGTCACCAAAAGATTAACAAAGAATTTCCGAAAAGTGCGCACGTACTAACAAATACTTTCAACATTAAGCCGTACTCCTGGAAACTATAGCCTAGGTCACTGACGGTCAGCTTACCATCTGACCGAATATCCATATCAAGATACATGGAACCTCTCAGTACTCCATCCAGAATCGTACCCCATGTCTAGCTGAACAGGAATACCAATTGGTGTGGAAAAAGCTCGAGATTGCACACCATGAATGCGCGCGATGCATTCAGAGCGGACAAATAATTATTTTGATAAACTGATATATTTCAATGAAACCGCGATAGACAGGCCAGAGAGCTTAGAGTAGAATCGAATCAAACTCGTCTTTGGGTCCAAAACGTGAACATCACAAGATGAAAAAGTGATACGGATGTAGCAATGTTTATGAAGAAAATAAGGATAGGGTTGATCTGTGAGCAACCGACTGGCAAACAGGTTTACTCTTCAAGTGTTAGTTCTTCTTTGGTTTCAGGAGCTGTTGCAAAGATAGTCGTTGGGGACTCGTATACCATACGGTTGTGATCGTGGTGAAATTGTGATACTTTTCGTAAGGATGATCGCCGATAAAAGCCACTCGAGGTTCAACTCTTCAGTCAGGGAGAGTAGTCACTTCAGAAATCGGTCTCTTACCAACACCCTTAAATAAAACTTGAATATGGTGGGGGCCAGAAGTTCTGTTACATTTTAATGATTTAAGCTCCAAATCCACCTCAAGTTTCAGAATAGGGTTGTCCGGAACGCCAACTAAGCACGCTGTCTCTACCGTTCACAGGTGAATCAGTGGGTTCAGAACAATCGAAATGTTCCACAAAGCACTCAGCCAACATATCAAATCGTCACGACAATCTGTGAAGGTGTTAGCCGTAAGCTACATATAGAGGTTCACCGACACCGTAGAAAAGGATGGTATAAGCACCTGATGATCCCACAATGATTGTCCTATTCAGAGAGAGAAAGGACAGTAAACGTCTGTTTATAGGCTCTGTCGAAACAACATAAACCCACTTCGAATTTAAATGCAATGGTCCTTTGTAACAGACTTCCTCGCACGGCTGATTATATTCATTGTTCACTGGGGTCCCAAAATGCTATGAATCGGACAGTTTGACTGTCACTACTTTTCCATATATATCTTCATCATTCAATTTCGAATGGGCATTTTATAATTAAGAACAGATGACACGTGATGATATAATGTAAGGGAGCAAGCGCAAAAACTGCCCGGTCTGAATCAGGGCGGGTCACTGCAAAATAAGTAGTTTCACTGAAGGTGACGGCAATACCACACATTTGTATGCACCGTTGAACTGCAAAAAACACCGGCCACCATGTGACACGTCACTGTCATTTTTGCTGAAATGCGGCGACCGATAAATGAAGTCTAAGCGATGCACATTACTACACCAGCGGACTGCCAGTGCCAGTGGTCACTCCAAAACATGGTGGTCGATTGCCGAGGTTCCAGCACTTGTTCACACCAGCGAAGTCGAGGGACAGAGATGAAAGCAACCAAGAAGTACGGATTTTCAGCGGGTTAAAACATACCTTTTGTTCAGTTGAGCACCCACAGGGATCAAAACAAAACAGTATGCGACTATTATTCAGGATCTTAGCTCTGAGTAGATAATAAGCATGAAAGACCCATCGACGGCATAAGGATTAGGAGCCAGAGCCATGTAAGTACAACGACCGTTTGGGAAAATCCATCAGGTGGATTCTTAGGCGCCAAAAAAAATTAATCCGAGGGTCACTTTAGGTGACGCATTTTTAGAAGTAACTAGATAAGGACATGCATGTCGGAAGTCGGCTAGCAGCTTTTGAATTGTGGAATGTCTAATCAGTGAATTCACGGCAGACTAGAGGTGTCAATCCACTACGCGTACCGAAAATATGGTTGCTATGACCTGCACTCTGCTGCTTACTCCATGGGAAATCAGTAGACTTCAAACTCACAAGACCTAGAGGATCAGGTTCATGAGTGCAAACACCCTCGCACTGACGACGGCACCGCATGTAATGATGCGGGGTTTGAAAGTTAAATGCCAGACTGGGGGAACCAAAAACTAGCATACAAGCAGCATGGATACGCCAAATTGGCTGGAGCAATTGTTTCGGTGGATCTGGGTGCTCGTATTTGCGTTACAGATATCGTATCCAAAGACAATGGTTCTAGGAAAACAGAGCATTGATGATGCAATATGGGTAGAGAAGAACAAAAGCAACTCGACTGCAAGTGTGGTCTGTTTATTCCGTAAAAAGGAGATCCAAACAACCGCAAGAAGTTCTGCCACTGTGCATCGGTTGCACTCTGAATCTTAGTCGATGCCAGAATACGCAAATTAATATGCGTAGTGCGGTGGTACAGCAGTAAACACAACCAAAACGATGATAAACATTATCACTCAGCACAATGCTCCCACGCAGTTCAAAAGTCACTCACAGTCTGTCCCCAAAATAAAGGATAACAATCCCACACTAAGAGATAGAGGAGAAACGCAAGAGAAGCTTACTTCAAACACCAGCAAGTCAACGGACGAGTTTGGTTGGAGACAGCATGAAAACGAGTGTGCATAAGCAAAGCGCGGTGACAGTTCTAAATACCGTGGCTCAAACGATTGTCAGCTCTCATTTTAACAAACGAAACGATGAAAAAGGACAGAAGGTTTGCAAAACTCATAAGAATGAAAAACGAAACCCTCCTGTTTTTTTCGAAGTGGTGACAGCTTCATGTGGCAATGTCTGATGCGAAGAGTACCCACTAGTCTACACAGGTAGTTCACCAGATGAACAAGGAGCAGTCAAAATTATTTGCCACAGCAGCTGTCGCAAAACACTCCACTGTTTTTGTTGATGGAATATCGAGTGATAAACAGGTACCCACATTCAGTCTTGATCATACAGCGAAAAAATGACCAGTGTTTGTGAGTCCAGTTGAAACCTTTTAACATGAAACAAAGACGGTGAATAATTCTACAGTGAAAAGTGACATACATAGCAAAAAGTTCCGACAATGGTGGTGACAACCTAAGGTAAATTCAAAAAGAGTTGAACACTTGAGAAACCCACAACACAGGTTATAAAACGAGTAGCAGTTATGAAAGCAAGACCACTAAACCATCTATTTTCAAGACTCGTATGAAAACCGTCACCTCCGTATTACATACATTTTTTCAGGAATTACGGCGAATACAGTAATACCAAAACTTCAGCTGGGAGGCAAGATGAAAGTCGAATCCGAAAAAGGCACAAAATATAGAAAAATTAAAATGTGTAGCGAACAAGCTCGTTTTCAGTGTTTCGTCATCAGGCTAAATACATCACATTTATATCACACATTTCACGGGAGAATCGTTAGGGGAGTAAACGGGGGACGTGTGGTTAATGACAAAGGTGCGGATATCGTGTTTCTTAACAAAGCAGATTAGGTGACCAGACCAAGTTTCGTAAAAAGGATAAAACCCCACAAATTGAGAAAGCAATATCAATATCCTTACGGTGTTTAAAACAGAGGGGAATTATCGATTCAGCTACATTTGACAGAATTCGTCCCATCGGAACCACGATTCCGAGACTGTACGGATTACCTAAAATTCACAAAATCGGGGTACCACTCAGGCCAATTTTGAACATGTTGAACTCTCCACATCACCCTCTAGCTAAGTGGTTGTCAAAAATATTAGATCCCGTCAGGCGGAAACTTTCAACATACAGCTTACCTGACTCATATGATCTCGTGAATGCGATTAAGGATGCCAATCTAACTGGGTAATCCATGTTTTCTTACGACGTCACATCCTTGTTTACGTCCCATTAAGGGAGACTATAGATTCCCTGTGTGATTATATTGAGAACAGCGACATAGATATTCAGATACCATCGGTCGAACTCAAACACTTACTTTTTCTGTGCACTTACAACGTACAGTTTAAGTTCAACAAAGGAATCTACCGGCAAAAGGATGGTGTCGCAATGGGATCGCCGCTGGGACCACTGTTTGCGGATATTGAGATGGCGAAATTAGAAAACTAACAGCTGAGTTCAACGATTCACCAATGCAATTTCTATAAGTATGCTGACGACATCCTTTGCGTGTCTGATAATAACGTAGACCCAACTGACATCTTGGCCATATTCAACTCCGCACACCAAAATTGACAATTTTCGTTGGAGACCAAAATGAATAGCCAATTAGGCTTTTTGGATGTACGTTTACTTCACCGTGCTGATGACTCAATTCAGCGAGCGATACATAGAAAGGATACTTGGAATGGTCAGCACATTCATTTCAACAGTTTCGTATCATCATCATCATCATCAAAAACAGCCATGAGCCTGACCAAAAGGTACTGTGGCTCGGGCCGCCGCTCACCTCAACAGTGACGTGGAATATCCTAAAAGGAAAGAGTACTACGAAGGACAAAAAAGATTGAAGAAGACTAAATGGAAGAACTAGAAATGGTATGGATACAGGTACGCCATTGACTGCGACACACCGCCATCTCGGATAGCGTCTCTAACCAACGGTTTGAGTGATCACGAGGACCCCAGCCAGGCAGGCGATGCCTGCCCACTTTGCTCAATGGAGCAGTCAAAGTCTTCATATTTCCTGACCACGTTGTTGCTTGACCACCACGCGGTTTAACCCAATCGCTAGTGCCCTCAGTATATAATGCCCGGTACGGTAAACGCTCAGCTGGCATACGGAGAACGTGACCCAACCATCGCAAGCTGTGCAACGTAACTACTTGACCAATTGATCGCGCATCCCGAACGTTCCGGAATACGCGCCGGCGAACTGCCGCATTGCTCACACGATCAGCCCACTTAATGTGGGCCAAGTGGCGGAGACAACGATGGTCAAACACAGCAAGCCTGTTGATATCTTGCTTGCGAACAGGCCACGTTTCCGAACCATACAACAGAATGGAACGCACACAAGCATTATAGACCCTTCCTTTCAGCGACAACCGAACGTCTTTTCGACGCCACAGATGACGCAGTTTGGAAAAGGCAACTCGTGCCTTTGCTATCCTCGCTGATATCTCATCAGCAATATTACAGGCTGACGAGATAGTGCTACCTAAGTATGTAAAACTGTCAACAGTCTCAAGCGGATTACCTGCAATGAAGAAAGTAGGGTTGGAAATGCCCCAGTCTTGAAGCAGCACTTTGCACTTTGAAGGTGCGAAGTGCATTCCATACAGACCAGCCCGGTCACTCACCTTGTTCAGCATGGTCTGCATGTCTTCGGCAGAGGGGCTAAGTAAGACAATGTCGTCCGCATACTCCAGGTCGGTCAATCTAGCGCCAGGAAGAAGCTCAACACCAAGCCCACTGGATTCACGAAGCGCACCCTCCAGAATGTCGTCCATAACAAAATTGAACAGGAAGGGGGAAATCGGACACCCCTGACGAACACCACTAGAAGTGATGAACGCTCGAGACAGTTGTCCATAAACTCTCACTCTGCTTGCAGAGTGAGCGTACAGCGATCTCAATAGATTCACGTATTTCTCTGGTACTCCCTTGCGAAGGAGACAGCTCCAGAGAACGTTACGAGCAACTGAATCGAATGCAGCCCTCAGGTCCAAAAAGACCACGGCCGTCGGCTGCCTATATGAATGCCGATGTTCCAAGATCCGTCGTAAGGTAAAAATGTGGTCAACACACCCCCGACCGGATCTGAATCCTGCTTGTTCTTCACGTATCTGACTTTCTCTGGGTTTAGTGAGCCGACGTAAAATGAGGCCAGTGAGTAACTTGGACGCAACAGACACCAAACTGATGCCTCTGTGGTTGTCACATAGACTTCGGGACCCTTTTTTGAAAACGGGAATGACTGTTGATAAGCACCAATCAAGAGGTACCTCTTCAGTCTCCCAGATCGTCTGCAGAAGTTTTGTTAGTTCTGATAGCAACCTCACTCCACCATCCTTGAAAAGAGAAGGAGAGAGGAGGTCTGGTCCAGGAGCCTTATTACGCTTCATTAACTTGAGCTCCAGGAACACTTCTGATTCCAGAGGAGGGCCGTCTGGAATGCAGTAGCTAACCAATCGAGTCCCGTCGTCCACATGGTCTGGTATCACATGCCTCGAAAAGAAATCTGATCAACTGTTTGACGAGAAGAGCTTTGAGGATTTGCACAGAGGACACAATTACGCACGAATTAGCATTCATACGCACAATATTCATACGAAATGGCTACCCGGAATGGTTCATAGATAGGGCCATACAATAGCGGAATGAAAGAGACCAGCTGTACCTTGAAGAAAAGAAAGTGCATATCGGATTACCATTCAAGGACGATACTTTAGCCAAAACTATTACACGTAGACTCACAGGCGCAGTCAACAGAACATTTTACGCCGCTAAATTACGAGTTCACATTATAACCAATACGGTTTTGTGCCCACGCCTAAAAGGTACAGTGCCTATTTCTGCAGCCTCGTTTTGTGTATACTCATTTACTTATTCCTGTGGGACCGGTTATGTTGGAGGCATGACTAGACGCTTATCGGAACGGATCCGGGAACACCATCCAGCTTGGCTCAACAGTAGTATAACGAAGTCTGTCCGTAGCGCCATACTATCGCACCTGGAGGACTCAAATCACACTGTCAACGTAAAGGACACATTTCGCCCAATCTACCGAGTTGAGGCCATCCAGTCGAGAACGGTGAGAAGTAGGATTCTGTCTACAGCAAAGGCTATTGGGATCCGAATGTATAACCCATCCCTGTGCGTCCAGAAACGTTTTGTTCAGGCTCTGGATTTGTCCTGGCCAGCCCCCCACCCTGTTAGCCTGTCAAGACCCACTGTTCAAGTGGGTACTTCATTGCAGTGTGACATTGAACTGATTGATCTCATTAACCGCACGTCCCCCGTTTACTCCCCTAACGATTCTCCCGTGGAATGTGTGATATAAATGTGATGAATTTAGCCTGATGAGGAAACAGTGAAAACGATCTTGTTCGCTACACATTATTTTCCATAACTACGCTGGGAGTATTTACGAGATAAAAAACTAGTTCATAAAAACAAGAAATGACAAACCTGTGGGACCACCATAACTGCCTGCTGGAGGACCGATTATAATGCCCAAATGTGGACACTGAGGTGCCAAACCAGCAACGGGGGCACCACGGCATCCCGGTCCAGGACCTGCGAAGGTGGTGGTCGAGCCCGCTCCTTCGGTGGACAAAACAGCGGCCGTGAGACTGGTCGTCAAATCACCTGAGCCACGTTCTAAATGCGGGCGTGTCAAATGATGTTCATCTAAGCCGGAGGATCGGTGGTAGCGTGAAGTTCGATTGACCACATACGGACGAGTATGTGTGCGTACTGTGATCGGGCCACCATAGGCGGTGATTGGAAAGACATGGGTGGTACCATGATTACTACTGACTGCTATCCAGCGCGAGTCATGGGAGAATGTCACATCAACAACCTAGAATGGACAACCGAGATTGGTCAAAGGCCGCACAGAACTAGAACGTTCGCATACTAAACTTTCGGAAGGCACAAAAAAAACAAAATGAAGTTGATAAAGTTGGTAACTTTAAGGGAAATTTACATGGACATAAGTCAGAAGTACAACTGGACTTTGGAAATTTCAAACAATCTGATTTATACAATGGTGCGTCTAGGTTAAGGACGATTCCTGATAAGCAGATTGAGAATAACACAACGTTACAAGCAAGTTGTAATACTCTACGTTTCAACCACCTCGAGTGGCCTTCCTCAGGATGATGACCTTACGAACGCAAACACCGGATCACCTGTAGCTGCATTCCTGAAACTACCGTAGCGACGGTCATTTTGGTAACATGTCCGGTATGGTTCACACACGTTTCAAACCGTAGCTTCCACCTCATGATATTAGTGATGGAGACCGCTGTTTCAAGCCGTGCTACACCATTCATGAAAGAAACCGCCCGACAGCAACTATGATATGTACAAAATCGTGGAAAAAGATATCAACAGCGATGGAAACAACTAAGAGAGAAAAACGAACACGTATCAGAATATGGCGAGAACACATCCACGGTATGTTTCAATTCAAGACCAAATTTGTTCAGAAACAGCCAGATGGGTCACCGGACGAATCCGAGAGATATTAGGATATAGAGAAGGATCACCATTTTGACTGCACGTTGGAGGTTTCCTTTGCCTGAGGAAGAGAGACTTCATACAGAAAAATGCACAGAGAGCAGTCATAGCAGTTCTCGCCTTGAAGATCCAACTGGCTACTGCACCCAGGTCTCACAGGCCACATATGAAGCAGGTACTGTAGTGTGCCGCATCGGGGCACATCGGTTGAACAAACATTAGATCTCACAGAGTTGTTGGATGTCAGACGGAACATTCCTCTCGACAGTTCACATAACCAGTTTAGGAGAGATATCCGTAGGAAGCTGAAACGTAGCCTAATCGCTGATCATAAGGTCTGACTAATGGAGGAAGTTGAGGAGATGGAAATCCCTTTTGCTTCAGGGAACACTGGAAGATCCTTCAACGTTAACCAGGCTACTGCTCCAAGGCAACAGCCTGTCAATGAAGCTCTCAACAAAGCGGTAGCACACTCATTCAGAGTAAGCCTAGAAGGTCAGAGCACCGGACGGAACACATTCATGATCAAGTTAACTTGTCTTCTACTTCCACTGCGTTACCTCCCCAAACTTGTAGTATGGTGCCTTGGTCGGTAGAGTTAAGATCGCTCACTAGAACTGAGGTCCGCAATTGCATTTCCGTTCTCAAACGTAGGTGGGGTTGCTGGACCAAACGATCTCGTGCCACCACTTTTCAAGGCAGGTGGGGGACGGGGCGCCAGTGGAAGTCTTGACAGTTGTTTCAATTTGTGTGGATGACAATGATCATCCCTCTATGCTGGGGTCAGCAGGTGATTGTTTTTATTATCAAGAAAGGAGTGAAGGGCTGCAGTGAAAACCATACGGGAATTAACTTGAACCCAATCATCTCACTAGAGTTCTGGCGTCTATTATACTCCGTCGAGTCAGTGCAGCTCGGGAGCCAGGCATTGGGAAAGAACGGGCGGAGTTTCGTCCTGGACGGGGATGCATTGATCAAATTTTCACACTTTACCAAATTCTGGAGCAGCGTCATATGTACCGCTGGCCAACGACTACCGTATTTCTCGACTAGAACGGTGCGTCCGATTCAGTGGATTAATCCACACTTTTAGAGACACTTAAGCGTAGAGATGTGTCGACCAACAGTGTGAACATACTGTTGGCGCCTTAGTTCCAAATTTCAGCCCAATTTATGATCTGACAGTTTCAGCACCAGGAGCGACGTACTTCGAGATTAACCATCTTCACCATTTTTGTTTGATTTTGTCGGAGACGAACTAACAGAAGACTGTCCGCGACACTCACAAGACACCGGCGTTGACCTCCCACCTGGGGAAGACTGGCCACTGTTGATTATGCTAACGACAAGGTGTTGCTGTTTGGCAACAGTGCTAGACGATATTTCGAACTCTGCTAATTACTTCGGAGTGCGCTCCGTAGCCTCGAACTGCAAAGTGCTTTTGCAAGATTGCTGTGATTACATAGATCTACTGTTGCATAGCAAAACTATGGAAGCTCGTTGACCTGTTTGTGTACTTGGGAAGCTGTATAAACAACGGTGATTGAGGTGTGATGAATGAAATGGAAGAGCGTATCTCTAAGGCTACAGCGGTATTCGCTAATCTAAGACACTTCTGGAGATAGAATGACACATCTCTGAAGCTTAAAGGTCGCACATACAGGGCCACTGTGAGGGCGGTATTGCTTTACGGCTGTGAAACTCGGCCATTCAAGGCAGAACGTGTGAACCGTCCCCAGGTAGTTGACCACCGATATCTGCGTTCAGTCGCTGGCATCGAGTGGCATCAAGGAGTAAGCAACGAGGAGGTTCGGTAGCGATCGTTTGGTAGTGATCACCAAATGAGCTCCTTCTGTCACTTTTCAAGTTTACACAGAGTTAGACGATTAAGCCATATACTACGGGTGCCAGCTAATCGTCTGTCACACCGAACACTTTATCGACGCTACGGCCGACTAGCGTGAGGTGCGGGGTAAACAGATGATGACCTGGTTCAGAGGACCGAAGTCGTTTATTAAGGGACTGGCTACTACCGTAGGTCGGGTTCGTTATCCGGGTTGAAGCCCTCGTGATTCACAGAGTCGGTGGCTGGAGACGTTAGGTGAGATGGCGGTTAATCGGGCTCCGCGACGTGAATGTTATCGTTGTTTGGCCGAGTTGTCTGTGAAGTGAGTGATCTTACCGACTCTGGGCGTTGTAAGCCGTGAGGAAGCTGGCTTTCTGATGACCTCTTTACTTTCGTTGAAACGTCCATCCATTGCCTATAAAATGTGAGCACTTTGCTGGTTAGTATTTGGATGTGGGCGTGATTCTTTGGTAGTGGTGTCCCCTCTTGGTTATGATCCGTTTTCCTGGTTACAATTGTATGACGGTCACACATCAGCCAGAACCACTGATGCATTGCTGCTTACGATGATAATGATCACAAATTGATTACAAATTGACATTAGCACTCAATACAACACATTGGACGTTGGAGACCAAGGGCAAACTTCAATTAGAATGAGGTATTGATCTTAAAATAGAGAAAGGTCCAAAGGCACCATTCCGGTTAACAAGTTAACGCAAACTTTAAGTACACGTGAGAAGCCGCTAGCGTTGGAACCCATAGGTTAAGTAAACGCCGCCATTGCTGAGAGTGACGAGTGTTGGTAACAACAGCAGAAACCAATGCGTTTCATCGATCCGAAACCCTATCGATCAGTCATTCAATTTGCACGTGACCATCTAAAGAATGGAGTATTCATAGTTTTAGATTTTTTAATAATCTAAACACAGTTATACGATAGTCTGAAAGCGGAAGCAATATCTCATAGATTACCGCATAAAACCGCTGGCTGGACATGAGTGTAAACCATTCAGTAAGGTGTCCTGAAGAATCCAGATCCAACAGCCAGATTACGAGTGGACTTGACGTAATTAATGAGTAGCAAACGGTAACCGACACCATAAAAGTTCCAGACAGCAGTTGTCGTACAGAACCGGTTACGCGAAACACGTTCACGGGGGCGGATAGAAGATGACTTCAGAACGCTTAAACGGCCTAAGCTCTGATGCCAGAACAAGGGAGCCGACCACTCCAGCTCACCTGTTCATCTGATCCGGTTGGATGCGCTTAGACCGTTGTCAAGTACAAAGCTCATCAAGTAACAACAAGTGGTCGATGACAAGTCAATAACCTTCCTTATGTGTGACTTCCCTATTGTCAGACTGAAAACCAACACATATTTGAGTATGACAGCGATGTTCGCGCATTGAAGCATTAACAACCCCTGTGTTTGGTGAGCAGTGCCTACAAGAAGCTGCAAACGGCGCTCGAAAGAAATTACTGATAAGTCAGAGAAGTGCAAAAAGTGCTATACAAACAGACAGAGAGAGAATGCAAACCCACTGTAGATTCTTGGATGAAAATAAACAGTGTACAACCTGAATCAGCCATTCAGCACTGGGTACGACTTCGTAACAGAAACATCGATGAAACAGAACCACTAGTCAGACAGATATGCTTACGGAACAGACCAGTCCACAGGCACGAGATAAGGAAGAACATGCACTGGCTTATATCTCGTAGGAACTCAAAATTAAACACATATTCTCCAAATGAATCCATACATCCTGTTTGTTTTTTAACAATCCACGGAGTAGATGTTCGCGATTTGGCCTGTCTGATAACGCCTCCTCATTGAGACGCCAACCAGACCATATAGAGACCAGTCGGAGACAGTTATGCAGTTTCATCAGTCAACTATGATTGAAAGCGAAACTGCGATTAGTTGACAAACGCAGTGGGAATCAAACGAATGCCGGACTTATGTTTGTATGTGCACAGCGTAGCCACTACGTCAATTTATATGTAATTCGGTAAATCAAGTGACAGCATGCATGAGTGTGTATATTAAAGTCACACTAACCTCACAAGGGATAGTACCTCGTTCTAATATGTACAAATGATGGACAGCTGTCTGCCGTTGATCACATGGATGGTTTGAGATCCGAAACAAGTTGAATTTGTGACCCCTGGTGCAGGCAGTGAACAGTAGTGACCCGGTGGAATCAAATTTGAGCATAGACACGTTTGCCCAACGATGTGCCTGTGGGATAAAGCATATTCAAAAAAGGCATGGGCATAAGGGCCTCAAAACACAAATAGAGAAATGGTAGTATACGCGCCAGGATAAAATGGTGCCGTATGAAAAATAACGCAGTTAGGAATTCAGTGCATTCGTGAGCCATTGGCTATAACCAAGTGATCACTATAAGAAACTAGTTCCCCGGTCTTGCGGTCCCCTCAACGGCGGCCCACCATACTCTACACCCTGGACAAGATGTTCGGACTAACAGTCAACGTTGAATCTGCTGAGCTCTGCCAGGTTCCCTAGCCATACATATATACCTATACACCCTCGGTTTTGAGCCGCACCTATGGGTACAATGGCTCCAGTTGCCATCGCTTCTGACAGCAGTCTAAGAAGCGACATACCGATGAGTTTAAACGTAGGAATAAGAGACGATAACAACTCAAAAGCGTGAGGAAAAGGTGCCCACACTCTTACAGATACAGGTTGACCGTTGGGTGTGACACACTGTGGTGCACGAAGGCACTTCCCTTCAACGATATGAATTTCCGCGCAACACCCAACCTTGTTCAGAAGGGGATCAAAGCTCATAGCTTGTGAACACATCACTACCTGGTCATCTTGCGATTTCTTTCAAACGTCACCCGCCGCATTAAACACTGTGTCACAAATGCTCTGCCTGCACAGGGAGGACATGGGCCAACCAGCGTAAGCCGTGCTTGAATATCGATCACAAATTTGTACGTTTCCCAAATGCGCCCTGAGTCTTCTGATATTGGCTAAGTGCGTATGGATAATGGTGGTCGAATAATGCGTCTTCCATACGAATGGACAGGATCATCGATCCGAAACACAAAAGTGAGCGTACAAAAACACTGAAACCTTATCTTTAAGCGAAAATCAGGCAATTTCGTGAAACCATTAAGGAAGGGGAACAGTGCTCGTATCACGTGCTTTCATCATCTTCGTGGACACCTCGCTAGCAATGATAACAGCCGAAGAGAGAATCAACCGGGTAGTCAGAGTGATCAGCATATAGAGTCGTGGGCGATCTAGTAACAGCACCATATTTTTAAAATGCAGTTAACTACGCAAAGTTTTTATCACCAAGTTCGCATATTTTCGCACCGCTCGTGCGCTTGAGTTCACGAACTGGAATTCCAGAACACAAAGAACTATGCTTAAACTTCATGTGCCCTTCTGCCCGATTTTGTTTGGCTGACGTCCTCTGTTGTGAGTTTTCGTCTGTCACCTCTAGTTCTATGGGATGAATTCGCTCAGCAATGGCTAGTCCGTGGTTCAGCCGCAGTGGGCATTGATCATACCTCACAGCCGCATTAAGATATTCAAACGGCTGATGAAATAATCGCGTCACCGATTTAGACACTCATCAGGTTTTAACCTCTTCCGCATGGTCAGCTCCTCCAGAGCACTGTATTGCAGTATGCGTTAGCTTGACGAACAAATCAGATTTCAAATGTAGAATAAGCTGCAAGTAGCAATACAGTGATCATTTTACACAACAAAGGAGCCTCGTGGATCAAAGCAGAAAGATACGTGAGTACCTTTGTTATGGGCGAAATTCGGGAAAGTTTATGCAAAGAATCCAGTCAGCTTGGTATTGGGTTACTTTCTGGCACTAAGTTGACTGAAATGGAGTATGCGGATGACATTGTCTTAATTAACTGACCTGTCGAAGACATGCGGATAATGTTGAACAAGGTGAATGACTAGGGTGGTGTGTGCAATGCGCTTCGCAAGTACACGATGCAAAGTGCTGCAAGATTAAAGTATTCCCACCCCTACCTTCTTTATTACAGGTACCGCGCTTGTGGTCGTGGACACTTTCACGTAATTATATAGCACTATCTCGGCAGCTTGTAACGCTGCAGATACGCAAACAGCAAAGGCGTGTCTCCTTTGTCAATCTGTGTCACCAGTAGCGTCGAAACGAGATCCGGTTGTCGTTTAAAGGAAGGGTGTGAAATTCTTGGGTGCGTTTTCTTTTAATCCATGATTTGGAAACATGGTCTACGTAAAGCGAACATATCGACAGAGTTGTGTTTGACCATCGCCAATGGGCCTACGTCAAACGGGATGATCGCATGAGATATGTAAACGAACGTCAGAGCGTATCCCACCAAATTCGGGATACGTGATCAAGTAGCCAACTAACAATAAATAAGTGTGAAGAATGGAATGGAAAACATCAAAAGAGGTTTTGGTTGCGAATTTGCTGCAAGCAGATGATTGTTTTCATCATATCAAGTGACATAAATATGGGCAATGAACACCGCTTATTATAGGAGGGAAAGGTCATAATCTCTGACAGGAACTTTTAATTCTGGGGTACAAGTAGTCCTCATACACTCTGATGCAGGACTGGAAGAAAAGGATAATGAAGCAGGTGAACAGTGTGGGCATCTGCCCGCTAGTCCTCACCTAGCTAGATCATAAGCGCATACGTGTGACCACACTCAACGATAGGCAACCATATTTACGGTCTATTTCGTAAGTGTGAGACTACCTGCTTCCATTATAAATATAATTATGAATATACCGATATGGATTTTAGTGAGGGAGCACAAAGCGAAAAATCTTACTGAAAATGAACGTAGGATTGCCGATAAACGGTAAATAACGGAACGTGCACAAACAGCACTTATGAAACCACGTGGGGTGACGAAGATATGCATCTGCCGTGGCGGAGTGATTAGGGTCAAGTCATCAGTAGTGTTCAAGTAAACGTGGCCATCAACATTCATCAATAAAACGATGATACATTCCAAATCAATTTTTAATGAAACTCGAGTCTTTAAAATTTATGAATGTTAAGAAAATTTAGATTTCAGCGTCGTGTATGATCAACCTCGAAGGTAAAGTAATAGACAGGAAAACGAAATGCCGCGCAGAGTACCTTCTTTACTGCTTATCCACCGAAATTACTTTGCTAACGAACGGATAGGTAAGAGAAGTTACGTGTGCTAGGAGGATAGAGGCTTGCGAGAAACTGAACAAAATATGACCCTGGAGTTATAATTTGAAAGAGCAGAAACATAAATTCGTCGTTTGCTTATCCAGAGGTAGAAAGAACAGAGTCGCCAGTGGTGCACCACAATGACCAGCAGCCATCTTTTGCTGATGATTACAACTCACAGACAGGCCGATGATGTAAAGTGACATTCTTGAACGATAGGAAGTGGAAAGTCGAGAATAAAGAAATTGTCACTGGCATGAGATGAGTGAATGGTGGTAGTTGAAGTGGAAATTAATGCAGAAGTGACTGAGCGATGAGGTAAGAGAATGTTTACTTTCGAGAAGAAATTGGGACTAGTGTTCTTTCAGAGACATTGGAATGTCCACTCCGACGTTTGGACACCATCAATTCGGTTCCATCGGATTGCAAGTTAACGCACCGAACGGAGTGCGGCGTCCTAAAAGGTTATTGTGGGTAAGTTTAGAGCCCATAGCAGTGAAATTGATAAAGTAATCTGGAGAACTCGAAGTCCGTACTTTGATCCGACCGAGCAAGTCGTATGTACTACAACCACCGAACTTGTCAGCTGAGAGGGGGAGTAAAGAAGACCATTCAATAGCCACAGAACGCTAGAAATGAGAAAGCACTTGAAAGCATGAGTGACTTGAAGCGCCCAAGAGCGGATGCCACATATCCATTCAAAAAAGCATCCTGGGTGACCTTACAACTGCGGGAAATCCAGTTTGAGTTTGTGTATTTTTTTGCAAAGCTGCATCGCGAAGACATATCTGCAGTAAACGTTGCCTTTTTCAAACCCACGCAAGGAGTTGAGACTGTCCAAGCCAACTTTCTGTACGCATAACCAAAAACGCGGGTGGCTTTATGATTACTGAACAAGTTGCACACAAACGTTGTTTATCTTCGAATTACATCTATGGGTAGTATAACTTGAGGTGCAGTTGACCCTCACGTTGGCACGCGAAGTGGCAAACAGAAAACAAACAAATGCGCCGTCAATGAGGATACCAACACGAACAGTGTCATGTCAGATTTTGAATTAGCACAAACAGTGGTAAATTCATCAAGGGATCAGGCAACAAAAATTAAGTGAATTGTCTGGATACTGACACAGTGGAAGAGATGGTTCAATTCAACGAACAGCGTACAGGAAACAAATTTATGAAGGTTGATAAATCCACTTTGACGGTCTCGTCCTGCAGAATCTAGAGAAACCTCATGCGATGTCTGGTGGGACAGGTGTTAAAGACCTCGACCGCCTCAGAGTGTCATCAATTTTTTGTTTAAAAGTATTCCTACAGAACGGCTATTAGATACGCGACAATGGGAAACCGATACAAACGATCGAACTGAAACGTAAGTCACTTCCTGTGAATAGGGAACGGTTATTTATTAGTCTCCCTTGAGAGGGAGATCCTGTGGCTGAAGTTATCTTAAGAAAGTTCAGAAAGTTAATCGAAACAACTTACCTTGCAGCCATATTGTGTTTGGGCTTTCATTCAACCCCGTCATCACGCCACAACTCACAGACAAACCTCCTGTCCGACTTTTGCGTTTACCCATTTGCATGTTCGTCTCAGGTTTCGTACTGTAAGACGACAGCCTGAGGGAGTGTGTGAAAATCATCCTGTGTGACTGAATAGGGTGTGATCAGGACGGTTTTAAGTTCCGTTGTTTGCGATCTGATCAGGTCTAATTATTCTGTTACTGAGACAGATGAGTTTAAGATCGTCAACAGAGTGCAAAAAAAATCGGTCCAAAATATTAGGTTTCCGAATGCTGATCGCTGACGGGGCCACTAGCATTTGATGTTGCAAACCCAAAATCTGAGCACAGAAGTTCGTGAAGACATCTAACTTCCTTTGGTACATAATCAAATGAACTTAATATAGAACAGTGATTGTGTAGTGGTTGGCAAACGTGCAGTCCGCAACTTCTATTGACCGATTTCCCTAATTATCTTGTTTACTATTTTCATAACAACTATGTTGTAATTGACATGATGACTAAACGCAAGAAACAAGCCTTGGTCTTCAAACGGCACTTTCGAACGCAAAGAGTACACAAATAAGTAAACAAGCATAAATGGAAATCCACGAAAGCCAACAATCTGCCGACCTGATGTAAATCTTACGAACAGGAAAGTTAGTCTACTGGTGGTGAACCGCTGACCATGTCATGGTTATGTGAATGAATTGTTTGTCCTAAGTAGGCTCGTTAATTGATAATACCATACGGTCAGCTCACCACCAGCATAACCATGACTCTCAGGTCTGCATCGTACCTATGGGCACTGGGGCACGGGTTGCAGCTGTTCTAGGCGACAGAACACGATAACTAGAAAATAAGTGTGTGTGGAACATAAGAGAGAGAAGAGGAAAAAAGAAAAGCAAGATACGTTCACGAAAAAGAATGGTCCACAACCTTGCGGATACAGACTGGAGAGTAACTGCAACACACTAGCAGACTACAGTGTTTCCAACCAGCGGTGTGAATGGTCGCGAACTCCCTAATTGAAGAGATCGCACCTGACAAATTTCCTCCGAAGGACAGTCAAGTCTTTCAGTCAACGGGTACGTCATCGTCGGCACCACTGCAGTTTCGCCAGATTCTCAGCGAGCACAGTGAACAATAAGCAGTGTGGCAGACGCTGTGTCGATATACAGATAACGCGGTGCAACCAACAAACACTGTCTGTACTGCCACCGTTATGGGTTACGAGCACGCACACTTCCCAAGTACGAGTCAATGGAGTGTCACGCTATCCACATAGACAATTCATTTTGTTACTGGCTAAATGCCGGAGACAGCAGCAGTCGAACAGTGAGAGTTTACACGGATATTCTACATAAGTTCCCAAGTCTATAGGCAGTAGAACAAAAACGACCGCAAACATGCGTTATAAACCCTGTCTTTACTCGCCAAACGGACTCCATGACGAACCCACAGGTGACGAAGATTGACGGATGGACCACGTGTTTTCCTTGTCCTCATGAACAATTTGTCAGCAACAATACAATTCGAAGAAATGAGACTAACAAAGTAGGTGGAACGATCGACTATCACAAGCATCAAATGTACAACACTATCATCAACGCTTAGCTGTCACACAACTAAGACTTTTGACAGAAAAACAGCAACAAGAAGAGGGAAGAGAGCCTAAAGGTGGAAGAAAAAGATCGAGCTACAAATGAAAGTAGGGGGTCATCAGAAAGACAGCTTCCTCACGGCTTACAACGCCCAGAGTCGGTAAGATCACTCACTTCACAGACAACTCGGCCAAACAACGATAACATTCACGTCGCGGAGCCCGATTAACCGCCATCTCACCTAACGTCTCCAGCCACCGACTCTGTGAATCACGAGGGCTTCAACCCGGATAACGAACCCGACCTACGGTAGTAGCCAGTCCCTTAATAAACGACTTCGGTCCTCTGAACCAGGTCATCATCTGTTTACCCCGCACCTCACGCTAGTCGGCCGTAGCGTCGATAAAGTGTTCGGTGTGACAGACGATTAGCTGGCACCCGTAGTATATGGCTTAATCGTCTAACTCTGTGTAAACTTGAAAAGTGACAGAAGGAGCTCATTTGGTGATCACTACCAAACGATCGCTACCGAACCTCCTCGTTGCTTACTCCTTGATGCCACTCGATGCCAGCGACTGAACGCAGATATCGGTGGTCAACTACCTGGGGACGGTTCACACGTTCTGCCTTGAATGGCCGAGTTTCACAGCCGTAAAGCAATACCGCCCTCACAGTGGCCCTGTATGTGCGACCTTTAAGCTTCAGAGATGTGTCATTCTATCTCCAGAAGTGTCTTAGATTAGCGAATACCGCTGTAGCCTTAGAGATACGCTCTTCCATTTCATTCATCACACCTCAATCACCGTTGTTTATACAGCTTCCCAAGTACACAAACAGGTCAACGAGCTTCCATAGTTTTGCTATGCAACAGTAGATCTATGTAATCACAGCAATCTTGCAAAAGCACTTTGCAGTTCGAGGCTACGGAGCGCACTCCGAAGTAATTAGCAGAGTTCGAAATATCGTCTAGCACTGTTGCCAAACAGCAACACCTTGTCGTTAGCATAATCAACAGTGGCCAGTCTTCCCCAGGTGGGAGGTCAACGCCGGTGTCTTGTGAGTGTCGCGGACAGTCTTCTGTTAGTTCGTCTCCGACAAAATCAAACAAAAATGGTGAAGATGGTTAATCTCGAAGTACGTCGCTCCTGGTGCTGAAACTGTCAGATCATAAATTGGGCTGAAATTTGGAACTAAGGCGCCAACAGTATGTTCACACTGTTGGTCGACACATCTCTACGCTTAAGTGTCTCTAAAAGTGTGGATTAATCCACTGAATCGGACGCACCGTTCTAGTCGAGAAATACGGTAGTCGTTGGCCAGCGGTACATATGACGCTGCTCCAGAATTTGGTAAAGTGTGAAAATTTGATCAATGCATCCCCGTCCAGGACGAAACTCCGCCCGTTCTTTCCCAATGCCTGGCTCCCGAGCTGCACTGACTCGACGGAGTATAATAGACGCCAGAACTCTAGTGAGATGATTGGGTTCAAGTTAATTCCCGTATGGTTTTCACTGCAGCCCTTCACTCCTTTCTTGATAATAAAAACAATCACCTGCTGACCCCAGCATAGAGGGATGATCATTGTCATCCACACAAATTGAAACAACTGTCAAGACTTCCACTGGCGCCCCGTCCCCCACCTGCCTTGAAAAGTGGTGGCACGAGATCGTTTGGTCCAGCAACCCCACCTACGTTTGAGAACGGAAATGCAATTGCGGACCTCAGTTCTAGTGAGCGATCTTAACTCTACCGACCAAGGCACCATACTACAAGTTTGGGGAGGTAACGCAGTGGAAGTAGAAGACAAGTTAACTTGATCATGAATGTGTTCCGTCCGGTGCTCTGACCTTCTAGGCTTACTCTGAATGAGTGTGCTACCGCTTTGTTGAGAGCTTCATTGACAGGCTGTTGCCTTGGAGCAGTAGCCTGGTTAACGTTGAAGGATCTTCCAGTGTTCCCTGAAGCAAAAGGGATTTCCATCTCCTCAACTTCCTCCATTAGTCAGACCTTATGATCAGCGATTAGGCTACGTTTCAGCTTCCTACGGATATCTCTCCTAAACTGGTTATGTGAACTGTCGAGAGGAATGTTCCGTCTGACATCCAACAACTCTGTGAGATCTAATGTTTGTTCAACCGATGTGCCCCGGTGCGGCACACTACAGTACCTGCTTCATATGTGGCCTGTGAGACCTGGGTGCAGTAGCCAGTTGGATCTTCAAGGCGAGAACTGCTATGACTGCTTTCCATTTTGGTTTCGTACTTACGGTTTACCGACGGTATAGCCAGTTTACCAACACGTAGTCGTTGCCTTGGGTGAGTTCGTTGCCCAGTGAAAGTGACGACAAAACAACATACCAACAAATGATGTGGGGCCAAGTGTGTGCTCTAATGGATCCCCGCCATCTAGAACTAACAGCTCTGTGGTCTATCTGACACGAGATCTTATTGGGAGGTTAGCACCAAGTATAATAATGAAGCGCAAAATGTTTGGAATTATTGATGACTATGAATTGCTTATGCTCGGCATATAATAGCGACAGTTGCTCATCATTATCAGCGGAACGTGATGATATCGTAAACTCCGAATGCCAGCTGAGTATTTTTACCACCGGACGCTAGGTACTAAAGCCATCAATAGTCGAGTTAAACCGTATGTGATCAATCAACGACGTGATTATGAAAAGTGAAGTCCTCGACCAGGCCGTTGGGTGAAATGGGCAGAAGTCACGTGCTCGGTTGAGGTAGTTGTGATCACTCAAATCGCCAGCTGGAAACGTTATCCAAGAGAGCAACGTGTCGCACTCAGTAGCGTGTTGGTACTCATGTCATTTCAAGCTCTTCCGCCTGGTTTTGCTTTATTCATTTTCATCCACTGATATTATTTCCTCTGCGCTATGATGATGATGAAGTGGCGGTTCGAGCCATAGTACCTTTTGGGAAGTCTCATGGCCGTTATGAATCGATGGGTAAAAAGAAGTCTATGAAGATGTCATTGCACATGCACCACCTGTAAAAATGCCTGATAAACGTATATTTATCTTTCTAGTCCTTCGTAAACATTTACAATGGGAATCGCAAATGTCTTAGCCACTTAGTCCATGGAAATGGTCTCAGCTCACAAATAAGCTGCATTCTATCGGTACTCTCCATGAAGACGGGGCTTTTCTAAAATCAATTTACTGAGGTTATATCCGTTTGATTTCTGATGCGTCGACAGCTGGCACCGCAACCGTACCTCAGTAGTTCAGTCGAGTTTTGCGACTCAGCGTGAGGTCATGGCAATTCGATAGGCCGGTAAGCATACGTGACCAGGTATTCAGTTTGACATTCACCAATGTGGTCGGCTATAAGGCTATGAAGTTTACTTTCCGTCTTTCAAACCCACCGTAGTAGTCGTTTAGTAGGAGTCAGTGGCACCCTGAAATCAAAGAAATTGATACATAAGTGGTAGAAAATTTCGCATGTCTAATACGCACCCATGCATGCCCAACCTTAGGAAAGGAGTAGCGTTATGTGTCTGCTTGTGCAACCGCTTGTGGCATACCGTAATGCCACAACTTACCCCAATTTTCATTGACAAATGGATGAAAACTCAGTACTAAAGGTTCAACCCCTCAGTTGTATTCC
Organism: Paragonimus westermani; assembly: GCA_008508345.1. NCBI lineage: Eukaryota > Metazoa > Platyhelminthes > Trematoda > Plagiorchiida > Troglotrematidae > Paragonimus > Paragonimus westermani. The sequence goes on from QNGE01000396.1 coordinate 52,466, forward strand.
AGGAAAGAGTGGAAGCTTACGCCCTAACAACCGTTCGTCCTAATGCCAATGTTGTGATTTTAGGCACGGTAATTACCCCCCCCCCATTTGCATTCAGGTGGTGTAGGTGATGACCATGTGAAAACACTAGGTCGTTTCATCTGTTGATAACCAGAAAAAAATAGAGGCAGTATTAATCACTCCGAGCAATGTGACAACTACTTACGCAATATGCGATCGCAACCATTAAAACGGACTTCTTAGCTCGTTTGTTGTGAAGTGTACAAACGTACACATGCAGATTGCTGACCTGTTTCCCGGAAATTACTGAGCACTCGAAATAATTGACGTATAACCACGTTAGACAGAAGTTCGATGTACATCAGATGTTGATGTCAATTTTACGTCTCAGGTTCTCAAGAGTCCTTCTAGACCAGAAGTTTGGCCGTAAGTGGTGGTCACTGAAAGTGACAGCCAGTTCACTAGGGAAGACGGTTCTGCATGGTTCAAATGACTGGAGTACTCATTACCTAACGGCACCACCACAGTTCATGTCAAACGGTGCGCACATGCTGAAGGGTACTTTAAGTTCTCAAAATAAATCAACCTACGCAGGGCTTTAACGCAGTAATTTTCTATTGCAATGCAGAAATGGGTCGCACGGTAATGGTCGAGAGAGTTTGGCTAATGTTTTCAAAGCTCAGTCTTGGAGAAGGAAGTCTCAGTGGTTGGATTCAGCATGAACAACTTATAAATACGGTAACTGATGAGTATCCGAAGAGACAGTAATATACCAGTTAAGCAAACGAATGGCGAGTAGAGCTAACATAGATGACACGATACACTGAAGACATGTTGACCAGACGCGGTACAACAATCCGACATTCTTCCTAAAACTTTCGGCACACCTAATGTCCCCAGCTCTACGATACCACAAGCGGCCGCGAGTGACTTATACTATCAAAGATCAGAACGTACTACGAATCAACCGGACGTGGATTACGGAAGCCCGCAATACGATTCGAGTTATGGTGAAGATAAGCGCAATACGGCTGATGCAATGGGATTGTGTTTTTGACTATGTCGCGCATTATCGCATGATTCTTTGATCCATCGTTCTTTGTTTACGTTCCATTTCGATGAAGATTCGTGAAGATCTGCGTACTTGTGTTAAGATTAATTGCAGGTAGTACTACAATGCGTCTCCTATGTGGATGGTTCAGACTTCTGGTACTTGGAATTGGATCGAACTTGCAAGAACGAATTCCACACTTTCTACATCGACAAACACACGTTCATGTGACATCGCAACCAACGAGGTTTTACAATGAGCTAAACCATGTAAGCCACCCTGGTAACACCATCACCAATAAATAGAGCCCAGACACAGGAAACACCATGACTACGTATAACGCAATTGGAGTTCGGGAAAAAAATACGATATTTTACAGCAACGAACGAAAACAGACGATACCCATAAAGTCAATGCACATGCCACGACCGAGACCAGAACTCCAACCACCCTTTCATGAGGCAACCGTGTTGACCACTGTGTCGTTGACCTCAATGCATATCCGCTGAGTCTGAACCTCAAAGGCATCAGAGTTCCAACAGAAGATCCAATGGGTGATCAACTGGGTCTTCATCTCTCAAGCTACAATAAGTTGTTACTGTGATAAACCACAGGTTGCCATACTCTCTGCATTGTATCAGAAAACCCGGCCACGCAAAGAAGCAATTCACATAGTCAAAAACGAATTGCTCACGGAGACCGGACCTTGACGTGATGTGACGGTTTGCGTATCTCGATGACCCTCTGGACTAAACTGGACGATGTGGTGACCACACCAACAGTGTTATTCATACCAGGCAGGCCAAAACGTAGAGGTCTGACAAACCACAGTCTCCTGGGCCTCCAGGTTGGGGGTTGGAAGACGGTTGGCATCTCTTCCTAAAAAACGTACCATTTCTGGTACACCGCCACCCACCCGCTGCCTTGCGGTACAGGCTTTTGAGCCAAAGGCTTTGGTTGAGAACCCTAATCGTTCTCCTGTTTAGGTCTGGGCGTCCTGGTAGTATCTCAGCCCACACACAACCACGAATCCTCATAAGATCAACAATTCCATAGTGCATCGGCCATCTCGCAGTATAAACCGGGTCGCCCTATCTGCCGCATACAGCACGGTGGATAGGTGAAAACATTCTACTGCTCACACCTCCCCCACTGTCTTATCAAATTTAGCTCTCAGGCCCCTCCCGATTCCAAATTCTGATAACTTCTCTGCAGGTCACCCAGCAGATACAATTAATCATAGTGACACTGTACCGATAGGTCCCAGCTCTCGCCACTCAGTCCCAGACATCCCTCGTCCTGTGCTTCGACCTAGAACGCAAATTAATATAGGTGCCTTCAACGTTCGTACTCTGAAACAGATAGGTCAACAGGCTGCTCTCGCACGAACGTTAGACTCGTT
>QNGE01000396.1:67117-152474 GCA_008508345.1 Paragonimus westermani
CAGTGAAAGCCGTAAGGAAGCTGTCTCGCTGATGACGTCTTACTCTCATTCGCTGCTCGGTTGTGTTGTTTGCAGGGTGTAGGCACCTTGATGTTGAATGTTTGAATATGGACGTAGTCATTTTCAGTAGTTAGGTCCTTTCCCGTCCCCTTCTTTTTTCCTTCTCTCTTATATATAGGGTTTGTTTTTTCTTCATGGTTGTGTTGCAGTTAAGCATTAGTGTGAACCACTGATGTATTGCTGTCTATGGTGATGATGATGTTGAAATCGGTTGATTTTGGCCTCCAGCCACGAACCCGTATTCTATGTTGGATTGGAATCGGATAGGCAGTCTCGCGCTTACACGCCCACGCAATCACGCGTCCTAACTTATGCTAGATATGTCATGATACAAATTAACCAATCACGTGTACTAGTGCCTGCCGATTCGTCAGTTAGTTATTGATCGGTTGTCTTTGGTTAGTCATTCTTTATATGCCTGTACCACTTAACCAATCGACACACTTTGTACTTGAGGCTTACCAACTCGTTCTCCTCACCCGTGCGGGACGATTTCACGTGCTAGCCGCTGGAAGTAGCTGAAATCGCTACATTGATGGACATTGTATTGCAAGTATCAAATATGATTACCGGCACACCAAGAATGGTATCGCTAAACTCGCACATATCTGTGTTAGTGATCGTATTCAAACTACCTGAGGGTACTTCTGCAGCGCCAGTCAATTTTGACGAACATGACGAAATGGATTTATTAAGGCTTTCCAAACAGTTCGATCATCCTGACATCCTTCCAGCACTTCTTCAAAGCTTACGAAAATTCTCTGACCGTAGGTACACTCTGGTGGCTTGCGCTGAGGATTATTCACCATGCTGCAGTCGATTTTGAGGGGGCAACGACGTTGCAACAAGTCATACAAATTAGCGGCGGCAACTGAGTGAAGGTACGTCTGGCCGAGGCAAATACACAATTACCTCCAGCGCCTGAAACATTAAGACTTAATGAACGCAGGCTTGCAAGCATTATTGTGCATGTGCATGGTTTAGGCTTTTGGTGGTTTCTGGTGTCGCAGACTGATATTTCTGAACTAGCACAATGTAAATCGCCTACGTCGGCTAGCGTTCTCAGCCTCAGTACTTCCGTGTTGACCACTTAGAGCAACGTTTCAGACAGAAAAATGACTGAACAAACGCATACAGCTTTCTGTCCAACACATTAAGGAACATTAGCTCTGAGTGGAGACAGGTTTATACGATCACAAAGCAGAAATGCGATTGCTCCAGAGATCGCCTCAAGTGAGCTTCATGTAAGTGCCGAGTCCAGTACAGAAACTCAAGAAACCGGGTCGCTGTCATTACAGTAGGGAATGAAAACCCTTAAAATGCATTAAAATACACAGACTCAGCCTTTTTCATCCGATGCGCCTCCTTGTGTACACTCCTACTAAGTTGACCGAGGCGCTGAAAACGCCTCCTGATATGGTTTTTACATCAACGGCGGTTCACATCTTGACAGACTGGGTGAGCTTTCCGACGTCTGTTCCTAACGAAACCGAAGATCTGAAGATCGCCAAACTGTCCATTCATGGTATGACAGCGTTTCGTGGTGATAAGAAAATTAGTGTAAAAGGTGGTGTAACTCTTTATATGGGCTCGTATCTAATGACTTATTGTGTACTAGATACAGTTTTGTGGACCCCCCGAGAGTCGGCGTGGAAAATAGTTCATGTCACTCAGAACTCCATTTATTTTTAGTGTGGTTCACAGGTCGTCTTCTCTTGACACGACTTTGTTCAATGCTCTGCGTAGAATACCCTCTCTAGCCGAAACCCAAACTGTGGTAGCGAGAAGATCTGAACACAGATGTGGCATTCCCTAATAAATTTAGCTGCTACTGCAACAACTTTCTGTGCTCGAGGGTTCTGTAAACTAGCAACATGAGTCGGATCATTTCACAATTTTCAGGATTATACCAGCCTGCGAGTGGGTCAAGCCTCGCTTAATCTAGATAACATTTTCACCCACGACGCTGAAGTGATTGTTCCAAACTCAGCTCCGCTCGGTCATATTGACCGCGAGGTAGGTGAATTTACCAACCCCACGGGAAAATTGGATCACCCCAAGTATCGGTAGCACGAGTCAGAGTCAAGTCAGATAATCCACCAATTTATATATCGCTCTTTTTTCATTCCTGATATCTCTTTCCGTTCTTAAAGGCTGCACCACCGGAGTAGCAGAATCGCTGGTAGTATCGTTAACTGCTTCTTGTCAACTGGTCGTCTAGTGAAAGCCTGGGAATATTTAACAGTCATACCAAGCTCCAAGGATGAATGTAGCGAAGACCCAGTAAAAACATTCGACCAGTGGCATTGCTTCTAGTGGTCTCTAAATGAATGAAGACTTTGCAGTTGACCCTCGCCGGGTCAAGGTTAAAGACTTCGAACTCATCACCAAGCACCAACTTGGCCCTCGTTATGGGTATTTTCGCTTCACAAATCTGCTTATTGCTGGTGATCTCTAAACGGAGGCTACTGACGCAAGATTTTCCATCGCCGCGATTGATCTTGAATTTTAAAAGGTCTGATAAGGTCTATTATTTTATTCGTTTACGGAAACTCTTTCTCACATGGCATGAGGACTGTGTAGCTGAGCCTATTTTCAACGCCAAAGTGGGTGGACAGCTGGCAGAGTGGCACTCTGCAGGGATCCATCTTAAAACTGTGCTGTTCATTCTTGAACTGTTGCGGTGACTGTCATTAAGCCAATCTTTCAGTCCTGTTGTTTTATTACACCACTGGGTGAATAAACGCATAATTGCCTTTGCCAAATAAACGTCCCATTTGCTCTAGTTTAGGCCATTTTGGGAGATTTGTACACCATTTCGAGGCCGGAGGCCCGATTCACCTGGATCCAGTCAGTCTGTCCGTTTTGATATCCAGCGGTTTTCTGTTGACTTGAAAGGCACTCATTGAAAACGGCACGCAGCACTGGTCTCGGGGATGCCAATACCAAAGTGAATACTAATCTAACGATGTATTAGGTAGGTAGGGATCTAATAACACTTTGAAACGGTGTCTAGAAGAGCAGCTAGCAACCTCTAATAGGTCATTCCAGTGGTTGATAACCCTGTAAGGAAGGAACTGTTGGCTACGAAAGTTTTGAGGTCACAGTTTGTAGAGTTTCTTGTGACTCTACTGCTGCTGCTTTTTCTTCATGGTTGTGTGGCAGTTAAGCATTAGTGTGAACCACTGAGGTATTGCTGTCTGTGATGATGCTGAAATCAGGAGTTGTTGCACGAGTCCTACGTGAAAAAAGAAGCGTTTACTAACTCTGTCACCGCGGACTCCTCGAAACTCAAGTGGATAAAGATCAGGAATCTCGAGATGAGACTCGTAGAAGAAATCCTGCAAGCCAGTATTCATTTTGATGGCTACTCATTGGACACATTCAGTGGTGAGTAGGTTTTTCTTCAAGCAGGTGTATACAACTTGGTTAGCCCATTTAAGCAGTGGTCTTATATAGACCCCGCAAAGCATTTAAAGGGCATGCCCATTTTTGCGAGAAAAGACTCCATCATCCGACGAGTTTTAGATCTCTTTTTGGCGGCCACCTGGTGGTGATAACAGAAGGATAAACTGGACAAAAGCCAAATCCCTAGGTCTTTCTTCAGACCAACTTTCGAGGTATCTGTTACACTCTGCGCACTATGTATCGTGAATAGATTCTCGAAGTCTCTTCCGAGCGACATACATACACATTTGCAGTCGTTTAGAGAGAGACCTTAGTCAACTGACTTACACTTAATACGGTCAAGGTCAATCTGCAATGCACTGGGATCACAGGCATTCCAGATTTTGAAATCGTCAGCATAAAGGAGAGTGTTTCTGGAAATAAATAAATAGATAAATAAATATAAGAAACAACAGTGGGCTAAGTGTGGAACCTCCAGAAACTACAGCAAAGATCGGGGAGAGAGAAGAAAGGTCCAGACCGGTTTTTACCCGAATGTTCTGCTATCAGACAAGGATGTAATCCAGCGGGGAGTATCTTCAATGATAAAAATCTTCAGTTTATGTACAAGAGGACCGTGTGGAACACGGTCGAAAGCTTTGTTAAGGCGTTCTACTAAATCGAAACTAGTCATGGGTTTAAGATAAGTCAGATATTCTATTTTTAAATCAATGGAACCGTCAAAATTGACATTGCGCACTTCAGTAGTTTTGTGATAGATTACTGTCCGACTGAAAATCTGAACATCCCTATTTCGTTGAGAGAAATCGAAGACTATTTAGAACGCTTCAGAATGTAACATCTCACTGGTAGAGAGCTGAGGATGGAAAAGGAAATTGCTCAATTTGTGACCATAATCCGTAAATATGCTTACATATTGATGATAAACTCGTCATTCCCTGATTTACCCGTTTCTTTTTTCCACCATTCCGTATAGAAACTGCTGCTGTCTCATGTTCAGCCTGTAAATTTGGAAAATTTCGAACGAACAAACTTTCAATTACTTGTGAAGGATGAAAGTTGAAATATCACTTTCCATTCTCGAAATTTAGACTCAAATAGCTCAGTGTAATTTTGAAAACCAATTACAAATTCGGATCTCTGGTAAATTGGCCACGGGACTAAATTAGCATGGTCTACAACAAAGGCTTTTATTAATTCAGAATTCCAGTTGTTAATCGGCTGGATTATTGTGTGAGCAATATTACAATTCGTCAGAACAGTAGGGAGACAAATGTTGTGGGATTTTAACATTTCGATTTATCTTATCACGTGCATACTAAATACAGACAGAATACATAGCAAAGAAGCACGACAACAGTAGTTGAACAGAGTGAATTTTGGATAAGAAGGCCGATACCAGGAGAGACGGACAGTGTGACCCATCAACTTTTGCGCATGTAACTCTGGCTTTCTTTGTTTGGTGAGTATAGCTTCACCGACGGCCAAAATTTTGGGGTTTGGATGCCGTAGCAACACAGTGATCGACTTAGTTGTGTCGACATTATGACCTGTCTCAAGGATGTGCACCGAAATTGATGACGGCAGATTTCGCGTTCGGTCGTTCCTTTGACGGTCCGTTCGCTCAACAGACTAAATCAACCATTTTGAGAGGTGTTCGACCATACATTGAAGCAATCACCGGTCCGTTCTGCCGATGACCGCCATTGTAACTTCAAGTGGACCCAGCGGGCTGTTCATGTGTTTCAACCACATTGTCGTTCTTCTGTAATACGGAGCAGAAAGGAACATTTGTCTAAGTGGGTGCAGAGCTCCGTATTACAGAAGAACGACAATGTGGTTGAAACACACAAGCATCCAGCGTCCGCAGTCGCAAGACACGTACTGACCATTTGTGCATTCAGAATCCTATTGCGTCACTCGAATCCAAGATTCTTGCGGTTTGCTGAGGCGGTCGCAATCAATCGACTGAAGTCGACCTTGTGTGTTCAGAAACAATTGCTCGCAAACTTGACCCTACCCTGGACTTAGTGACCTTTCCTAAACCATCAATTGACTATCCACCCTGCTTCCCTAACTGCTCGATATAAAAACCCGTTTCATGTCACTGTAAATTTGGTACTGACGAGTCAGTACGAAATGCTTGCATCTACCAGTTTTCGTGTTCTAACGGTTTTATTCAAACTTCTGAAGGGAATGAACTGTTTCAAATGTCTAAAAGTAACTTCCTCGAAATCAAATCGAATGTTTTCTTTACACAACAAAATGAGATCCTCGAGATATTCAAGAGGAGGAGGCAACTAAATATTGTGAACTAGAAAAAAATCACAAAGAAAGAAAATCTAGTCTCATGTCGAGGAACATTAGTGAACAGCGATTGCACATCGATCGAATACATTGTTTCGGAACTCACAGAGACCCCCTCCAACACGTCGATTAGCTCGAGTGAGTCTTTGACAGTGTGCTGGCAGCAATTTCCGAACTGGGTTAAGTACATTAATGAGCCATCGAGCGAGCTGGTGGTAAAGTGAGTTGTCTTTGACCAAGGTGGGACGTAGTTGGATACCACTGTGTATTTTTGGCGCACCTCGCACGTGGCGTTTGTCTTCCACTTGGTTATAACTATCAGTACTGGACCTCAATAATAAACCAACTTAACTGCAGTATTTGCAGTTAGTGTACCATCCGTTTTTATACCATTATATTATTTTCCGGTGTGGAATCGGACTTGAATTTGCTTTGGTCGGCCAGAATCGTGTTCATTTTTTTCACATATTCTTTCCTGTGCATGATCACGATCCAGAGCCCTCATCAGATCTCAAGAACACAACTTCCTCCATTTCCTTCAGCTACTTGTTGGCTTGGTAGTGTTCAGATGTTAAGCAGCATTGCTGCCAAATTGATGGTGACAGGAACCCATGTGAGATGTTCACTAATTTGGCCTTAAACCAGCCGACAGTTTTCACCGTTGTGGGTTCCAGATTCGTTACCTGGTCATATAAGTCCTCAAACTAAACCTGAGTTTTTAACCTTTCAATATGTTTAGGATGAATGTTAAATTCCAACCCTACGGATAACATTTCTGTCTGGGCTTTAGCGACGACAACACTGGCCAGATTGTGAACGTGCTTCAAACTGTTGGAAAGAGCGACATCCAAGAAGAGCGAGATAACGAATCGAGGTGGCGCCGATTAGTGATTGTTCCACTTTTCCGGATTGACTTATCAGAGAGCATCTCATACCTTAAACGACAAATTGAGGAGAGATCTCAGAACGCTGACTAAGCGCTGTTGAGTCTCTATGAACTTGCGCATCTGTCCAATTGAAACGTTCATTTATGAAGTCGTGAGTCTAGCAAAGTTAGGACTGCTTAACGGAAGATCTTGCCTTTTGAGTAGCGCAATAATATGCTTTGGAAACCGACCAGATTGAATGCAGTTCTTATAGAAATCACTTTTAACCCTGACCCTGCGCCGTAGCGACAATAACCGACTAAGAGCCCAACATCAAAATGTTACAGGTGCTGTGGGAGACTGGTCGACGTTCGTCTACAACAATAATGTGGGAATGCCGATAAGTTAACAAAAAAGACGACCTGAAAAAGTAAATAAACTAAACGCAAAATTGCAATAATCAATATGCATCCGATTCAAATCCTAGTTAATGGTGGAAAAGCTGTAAGTTATGTGGTATAGTGACCAACCTATTCAGCAAGTATTAACTGTGTTAGAGTTCCGCTTCTTATGTGCGCCCATTTTGTTGCGGATCTCCCTACATGTTTGGAAGAGTGGAGTCTCGCACACAGGAAAGTACGCCTCACGCCATGCGCTGACTTACAGTTCCTCGGTATTATCGTTCCCTCCTAATGCTCACTCTCTCGCACGTCGATTTCTTTCACCGATAATGTATCCCTTAATTGCCCATTGGGTTATTATTGATGGGTGGTGTCGGTTCTGGCTCCATCCTATAGTAACAAACACTTTCGGTTAACTTGTCGATTTCAAAACGGTAATTAACACATGTCAAGTTGGCCACAATCAATCCTTTCGTCACAGTTCAATATCTTCTTTTACACGAGCCATTTTCTACTTTCGTGATAATGATTTTGTCGTGAATTACGTTTTGACAGTCACACGAGACAACATTATCTGGTTAACAGTTACTCGAACATTCATTCATAATGGGTACTGGTAGCGCTGAATCACATATTCCCCTCAGCTTCATTAGGTGCCTTTCAGAAGGTGACCATAAAAGCTTTTGTTCAAAGTAGCGCGGACGATGTTTCAACAACTAATAGCTCTTGTCAAATCACACTCTCCGATTTTCAGTCTAATATGAACAATTGCCACTTTTTCGTTACTGATCGTAGCCCATCAGTCGTACGTCTGAAATGTGTGAGACTTCTGGGTATTTCCGTTTCAGTTTTATTGGATACACTTAAATCAAATGTGCACAACTTACTTCTCCATTGTTCGAAGCTTCTGTTGCTGGATGTGTTAAACCAGTTCCGCTCGAACTCGGAGGCAGCCCATTTTTATGAAGCGACAGTTCATTACAGTTGATTTTAGCAATAGGTTTCGCAATAGGTTTCATTCAACTTACGAAATGTGTCATCAGTGAAAGGTACGAATAAATAGGGTGCCTGAAATACGGTAAAAAATTTACTGCAGATCTTGCGAAACGCTGTTCTATACTGATACGCATTAGTAATCTGGGTGGTTAACGGTCCAACCGTGGACACCGCGAGTTAGTAGGATTTGTCTATTGTGTCGTTGGCGTTCATAAGCCAATAAACGTGCCCACAAACGTACGCGGTCACGTGCACTAAGCGGGCGTCAGGCGAACGTGCAACAGGCAGCCCGGGCTGATTTCAAGGCATTAGACAGTCCCCTTCAGACTGACATTGCAAACACATCTCTTCAGTCCACGTTAGGATAAATGTAGCCAGCTACTCTTTACCTGATCCCGTTCATGCCGCGCCAGTTCACTTTGTTCCGGAATTTCCAGATGGGGCAGTACTAACGTCAACAGGTGAGCGTGGTGTTGAAACGGGTGGGGAAATTTCTAAAATGTTTGCACATTCACTTCCTAAGTGTGAGGGACACACGGGTTGCATGCACGGTGTTCGAGGCTTGATCTACCACGGACGAAGGTGGACAAATGTACATGCAGACCGGAGGCGATCACACTCTGAATAGTAAAATCACCCGGTGGAATGCGGAAAACGAAGACAGGGAATGAATGCCTTCTTAAGAGTGTTTCAAATGGTGAATTATTGATATACTGTGAAACTGTTTGCGATGCTTTTGAGTTCCATTCGTTTTTCTGTTTCTTCCTTTCTGACGCTAAAACAAAGTGGGATATATAGAAAAGCTCGTCAAATATGGTACTTTGGGCCGATTCACTCTGTGACCTGGACGCGCTGTTATGTGTGCTTGCTTCGGAGGCAACGCGGTGGCATCTCTCACGTTCACAGTTGTGTGTCGAAACGGCTCGGAAGCGACTAGCGGCTTGGCGACACATGAATAGCGTCGGAGGTTTTTTCCAATTTTCCGGAAGTGAGCAGGCTTTAAAAAGACCGTGGTACTCGTATCCGGAATACCTCAATGATTGGTGATGTAAAAGAGGTCCTTCCTTTGAAATACCTTGAGAAAATGGCCGTAGGCTCACTCCAGCTGGCTCGCTGACGCGAACAATCATATGTGTGCAGTCTTGGGTGTTTTCAGAAAAACTACACTCTAGATTTGCTCTTGAATGTTCGTTACACGGAGAAGATGTACATGTGATGCAAGCTGTTCGGCGTTGGAGACATCGTATTGAAGATCGTCTTTGTCGAATGAGAAGCAGTCTCCGGGATGGCGCGGCGGTTGAACGTAATGAAGTTCAGTGCCACAACATCTAATCCGACCTTGAGAGCTCTACAGATATTAAGGAAACTCACTGACAACGCTCATTTTCAATGCATTCGATCGACGAAGGTACTTTTATTTGCTGAGGCAAAGTTTGACCATCCCATTTGTTATCTGTTGGTGGAAGAGGGCGCACTTACGTAACGACTGAGTGGAGTTAACGTTTCTGTGAAACAACCACTTTCGAACTGTGGGCCACGAACTTTTGTCACCGTGGTCGGGCAACCGTGAGTTTCCATCCACAGTTCAGCAGACGCACGTGTCAAGGTTCCACAGCGAACATCAGGTCAGCGTCTGGCCATTGCATGAGGTGGTCTATCATTGTTCAGGTATAGGCTATGCCGTTGAAAGACTGAAGAGGACCTTCGATATCAATGTTACGATGCGATGGTGGATCATTAGTTGGTGGTTCTCAGCCAATCCGGGCCAATATGTGTTAGCGGAACGTGGCTTGTTAATAAGTGAAACCCAGATGCGAAATCTAATTCGCTCACCGGACCAAACGTATTTATCGAGGATGAGTTTAGTCGTGGCCCCTATGCCGGGGAGGGAAATGCTGTGGGAGTGTCAAACGCGCAGCTTTGGGAGGCTGATTGCACGAGTGGTGGTCCACAGAAATATTGCATAGAATCATCCCGGGCGCGGTTGAAACTGGCATGTTCCAGAGGCTCAAACATGACTGCTGGAAAGACTCGTGGAGCTCATTGTTTATAGGTTGTGCTTCGGCTATAGTGGCTTGGTCGACGTCGTGACTAACAAGTGCTGTTGCATGTGACAGGGTACCATCCACAACATTATCGCTGTTATACTTGCCATACATCTCTAGGAAACATACAAAACCGAAACGGTGCGCTTTGTTTTTGAGTGGGGCTCAGGTTGCTCAAGCGAGGACAACGCTTGTCCTGTTGACTTTATACGGTGATCCAACGACTGGGAATACTCTGTCAGTTAAGGTCACACTGACCATTAAATTTGTTGAGCCAGACTTTGGTGGGCGTGTAATAATTAGGCATTTTGCTTTACACAGTATATTCATCACTCAAGACTGATCACAGCCTTAATTCGTAGGGGACTGACACGAAAGCTTCTGGAACTTTTACAGCTGCAAGCAGTTGCGGTTGATTTTCAGCTTACTTAGACTATATACACTATTAATAACCTGTTACTAACGTCTTATTTCGATTCCCATGACGCGTAGCTTCTGTGCTGCAGAAGCCACTTTGCTTGCGCTGCAATGCATCGCAGAGTAACGTTAGTTTCCTATACTCTCAGGTGCACTAGGTCTTGAAATTGAGTCGCCAGTCGTTATAGAAGTGCACAGAAAAATATCTAACCTCAATAATTTAGATGATTAACCTTTACCAGCATCATGATTGAACTCGATAGGCCCTCGTGCACTCAGACTTTCGTGCATTGTTAAAAATCAGTGAGGCATTGTGAATAGAATTTCGTACGCTTCCTTAAGGAAACCAGGCTCTCATGAACTCCAACCGTGTTTTAGAGAGAAAAATTCTATGATATCTCCGAAAGTGATTTATCTGCAGTGAAGGCTTAAATTTACAATTTGGAGCCTCAAAGGTTTACATTCATTACGTGTAAGTGGTTCTTGTTTGTAGGAATATTTACTGTTTTCTGTGTCTTAAAGGTCGAAAGTTAATCGGCTTTCCGCTAGTTTTTCTAATCATGTTAATGAATTGGTTTCTGTGCTGTTCGTTATTCCATCTATTGAGCGCTCATTTAGAGTGAAACTTTACGTCTGGTATACTTCCACTCCGTAAACTTTCGTAATTATATGAGGAGCAGTGCCACTAGTACCAAGCCGGTTCCGTGAAAGCACGTAAATGCATTGCTTAAATCTTCACTCCGTGTTAACTGCTAGAATACTACTACGTCATCCAACGACCAGCAGCAGTTGGGTTTCTGCACAGATGGGTAGTGCTCAGTCCGTCGACACAGCTGGTGTCTAGAACTGGCTATCGGGGAATGGGTTACTATAAAAGTGGCACGCACTCTCGGCACATTATTTTTCTTATTATTAGTATACGCACATTCAAGTTCAACTTCCTGAAAACTGAACTGCTTACTTCTGTTTTATGGTTAATTTATTCTCTTACAATTTGTGAATCGGCTAAAAGCTGGATCGAGGCATTTGTTCACTACCACCTCATATAGCACTCTGTGTGCACGGATGAGATCTTACTTCCTCCGTCATGTGACTTTTCGTACTACTGATCAATGGGTGGAACTAGGGGGCCTGATATTGATCTCCATTGTTACACCAAGTTCTCTTAGTATACCGCCATTGGGTTCAGTTTAGATAGTGCCGGAATTGCTTTACCGATACCATGGTGCCTCTTTGTGTCGTCATCTGAGTATGTCCCCTAAAAGCCACATACATTAACGTTAATACCATAGTACCGTATTAAGCTCGACCTAGAGTTCAGTTATTGAAACTATTTGAATATGACGATGGGGAACAATCCTTCGGCTTACAGCTTCTTGGTTTGCTACCGTGAGCTCATGTTGAGTGCTCATTCAAAGCCATTTCACTAGCATCTCGACGGCATGGGTTAAATTCTGCCCCGATGTTTAGTAATTGGTATGCCATTTAAAGCTTGTCTTGGGGGTACCTGCCTTCTGATTCCTGATATCTGGTTAGTGTAGTCGTAAGACTTGGCATCAAGGGAATCAGCATAGCTAACCAGTTGAATTAGGCCGCATTAAACCGGTTTGGACTCCACATTCATCGACTTTTCATCATCTGAACATAAAAATTTAAGTCAACAACAGATCATTACTAATTGAGCCCAGCCCTTTGTTAAGAGGTCTATTTCAAAACGTGTCGTACATATGCACGTCATATTCGCAACCAAAATTTTATATACGGTGCCAGGGATCGTCTTATGCTATTTGTTGTCAAGTGCCATGTGATGAAACCCAGAATAAGTATATGCAGCTGCTAAAATATCTCACGAAAATTGTAAACTTAAAACAGTAATGACTGAGTGCAATCTGGACAACGCATATTCCAGCAGTCTACACATGAATCACAAACAAGTTAATTAAATCCAAAATATCAGACTTTCAAACAAGGCCACCAGGATTGGGGTGAAATTTGTGGATGTTCAAACCCAGAAACGTTACAACGAATATCTACAGATGGGAGTTGCAACGTTTGACGCAGAACACCCGTTCATACAGAAACATGAGTACAAGAATACAGCTTGCTGCAAAAAGTTGACGGTTACTCGCTAGACTCCACAGTGTTCAAATGTCGCATGTGAGGCTTCACGTAACCCACGCAACTGCCCAAATGTGGCGATGTTGAAGAGGCAGTTGACGTGATTTTCTTCGATCTATTGGGACTTAATCCGAGACTTAGCCTGTTCGCATTGGCTTTCAAGTTATCTAAAAGGTCTGAAATAACAACGAAATACCGCTTTCTACGAAGGATCAGCGGGTTCAATAAGAACGGCTTTTGAGTGACGATGTAACCATTCATTATTCCAGTTGTCGCCCAAAGGTAAGCTCTCGTGCAAATCTGTTCGCATTCTAGAGTGCTTAGTGTTTGTAAAGTATGATTTAAAATCAGTGGTCAAAAGTGTTCGACGAATAAATTGTGCCACTCACAATTTCAGGAAGACGCTGGGCACTGTTCCCAAAAAGCTGCTGGACAGCGGTCTAACTGTGTAAAGTACTGCGAGGCGGGCAACACACGTCGATGTAATTCCAACCATTGGAAGTAAATGAGAAGAATTCACCAGTCCAACGTTCCCGTGTAGGAAACGTACGTAAGGCGTGGGAAAAATGAAAATGTGGCCTATAAACCGAAGGCGGACTCTGGAAAGTTGTCACTGGAGACGACAGTGACTTCAACAGTAGACGTCATTTTTAGCTTGGGCCACGTGAAACTTTGGTCTCAAGCATGTATGCCTGACCGAAACAAATTACTGGAACAGGAGTAGCATACAAGATTCGCTTCCTGCGTTCAGTCACTATACCACTAACTATGATAACAGTAGCCAGGGTGGGTATGAAAACCGGCCACCAGTGATTACAGGCTATGTTTGCTAGCAGTTAGTCAAAAATTGTTCCAAGTTGTGTTTGATCGATTATGGGCTCGTATACGCACGAATCTCTCATGGACGTTGCACAGTCGGATGCTAACGGCCTCGGCACCGATCAACATTAGAAATATCGTGAAACCGTGCTCCAAATTTCTACGTAAACATGAACGCTATGTTCGTAACTTTGCCTTCTTGATTGTGAGCAATATTTTGTTTGAGGCAGTGTCCCTAGAATCTACCTGGCGGTTTACTTCGTGAGGACGGTCAGTATGGCTCAGATGTTCAACTCAAAAATTTGTATGAACGATCAACTGCGCTGAATCCACTGTCTACTTAAAAAAAACAATGAAATAAACGTTAGGTTGTTCGTTAAATCAGTACCCGAATTATACACCGCTAGTAAAACTGATCTGAACAGAACCTTATTTACCAAAACGAGCATGTAATGCTTTGTGGGCAGGAGAAGAAAATCAATATTTGCTTTTATGAACGAAATTAGCCGCGTTGACAAAATAAACCTTACACTGGCTGATATTACGAAGTTCAACAAAAGAGGATAACTAAAAACTTATGCCGAATAAAACGCGTGATTAATGGCCAGATCACTTTCGATTGCATCTCTCATATAGTGTGCCCGAAGTGCACAAGGGGGGGTTGCTTTTAAGTCTCGTTTTAGAAACGTGTAACTTGCACTATCATTTTCTGGTCCGTCGGTTTGCTCCACTTTGTCACGATGTGGCTGATGAAGAATGGTTCTTCGGACACCTTCCAGTTCGTCGACATAAATCTGGATCTATGTCTGAAAAAACAGTGTTCTTACGTGATGTTACTTTGCTGTCTGTTAACGTGGCCCTACAAGAAACAACTGATCACGTATGCGATCAGACCAGACGCAATAGTATACATATGAGTATCTCTGGAGATGATTGGAGAGAGCTGCTGACGCTGTGCACTGTTACCCTTTAGTTTGTAATTAACAAAGAAATGTACCGATAGAGACATGCAGCGTTATTGAGCTCTCCTTCGGGTCCTCCCTCAGCTGAAGTTTTCATTGGCAGATTACAGACCAGAAGGTAGACACTGAACTGTTTGTATTCTATAAACTTTAAGTGGCTATCAAGTTTTGCGCCGTCAATGAAGTTTCCGACATGGACAACATGATACCAGTTTTTAACCAGACTCTTAGCAGTATTAAAGTCTCTTATGTCTCTTACGGTCGAGCAAGTCCAGGTGCTCCCTCAGCATCAACAGAAGCAGTTCGAGCAGTCGTAGATGAAGCTGATTGGGACGCTAACGCAAAGGCTTAGTCTTCGTGATCCTAGTTCCAGCGCTGACAAGCAGTCACGCAGATTTATGAACTCCATTGGGAGTTCGATAACTGGTTTTCATTTTGGTGGTGGCATGCATTTCGAATCATCATCATCATCATAGACAGCAATACATTAGTGGTTCACACTAGTGCTTAACTGCCACACAACCACGAAGTAAAAGCAAACCCTACATGAAAAGAGAGAAGGAAAAAGAAGGGGACGGCAAGAGACCTAACTACTGAAAATGACTACGTCCATATTCAAACATTCAACATCAAGGTGCCTACACCTTGCAAACAAACAACCGAGCTGCAAGTGAGAGTAAGACGTCATCAGCAAACTACTTCGTTTATGGTGTGAAATGAAGCTAATTCGTTTGCTTTTATCCACATCCAACTTCGTCAACTATTCCGTTTTGAGCCGCAACTTTCTCTCTGTTATTTTGTTTCATGGTGTCAACGGTATTTCTCTATTGGCTGCAAAAACACTTTACTTATGGACGGTTCAGCGAGTTTTGCCAGTTGCTAGGGCCATCTTTTGCTTCTTACTGATCCAGTAAACCATTCTGTTATCCATTAAGCAGCTTGCTTTTTACTGCAACTCGCCTTGTTTTTGTTAGGAACTTACTTGCATATACTGATTTCTTTTTCTGTCCGATACTTACAGTACCGTGGACTGTGTTAGTTACATTGTTCTATGTTCATTTGTCAGCAAGCATTTTTTCGCCCTGCCGTTTCTGTACAGTTGGGTTTTCCACGGAGAGTCTCTGTCGAGATTTGTTATATTTAGCGTTTTATTATTGTCCTTTTTAGTATCGCAGCAAAACATTTTTTCATTGTTGTGTTCAACTTTATACCTGGACAGGTCAATTTATCGCTGTCATTTAAGCTACCTGATGTTAACCATTCGTTCCATTGACAACGACGCGCCTATTGCATTTGGTAGTGAGATGTAGACCTATTGACCACGCGATTTCTGGGTAGTTCAGAATCAACAACAATTATGACATTTTCGTTTTTTACGCATTCTCCGGATGAATGTGCTACATCTATTCATTGACACTTATGCACTGATGATGTCATCTCGTCTGGTGATGAAACGTTTGCAACCTAAATGACAAGCTCGGCGAACATATCAATACCAGAAAGAAAGTTTGTTGACAGATGCTTGGATCGTTACCACTTGAGTGACTATCAGAGGGCAGATACAATAAATCAACCGCTTTCGGTAGTCTCGACAAATGTAGCTGAAAAAGCTTGCCTTTCAAAAGTTGGGCGTTCTATCCAAATAGATGTGAAGCCTGAAACTTTGGACTCTATATCAATCAAACTTGTGAGATCTCGAATTTTTTTATCAGTAATAGATACGACATACATCTTGGGCATTCGCTGGGATTAAACATCGAAATATTTGAGTGAGCAGACATGAGGGAAAATTGACTCGTTTTGATTATCAGTTAACTTTATTGAGTAAGATGTGTATACAGAATTACCACTAAGCGGATATCTTTGTGTCTGATACAAAAACAACTGGAAGCAGGAAAGCGGAACGCCGGATATCAGAAGTCGCATCATCAAATTGTTACTCACGTAATTCACTCACTTTCCATACAGCTCTGATCACACAACAGTGCTCTGGTGATCCGAACGACTAACTGAGTGTGACCGAAACGAGTGTTGTGAAACTAATCAAACTTAAGCTCTCTAGTCGGGAATTCATACACATGGTATGTAAAATAACGTTATTGGTACATTCACAATAAACACTCCAGTAAGGAGACGGCTACTGAGGTGAACGCCGTCAAAACTCCTTTTTTCATGTTTACGGCCAAACGACCTTAATCATCTGATAAACCATGCGCTCAGATCCAAGAAATCCGATTGATTAAGTTTTGTTGTCTTCAATCCTAATCGTACAATATGTCTTACAAGTGTGTGCTTTCCTGAAAGGTATTGGTTTACCACTTTTACTCTAGCTCGTTACCTGATTGAGTAATATTTTTCTGTTGTACTACAACATTACTTTTAACTTAACGCTTCTTGGCCTATTATCTTCTAACTTGCACTAGATACATATATATATATAATGATAATAATCAGCTATCAGTAGTTTCTTCATCTATAATATTTTCATGATTCAGAGGGTCTATTCTATCCAATATACTTATCGCTTGGAGTGGTTCCATATAAGGGCGCCAGTTGTCTACGCAGATGAGTAACGGATGTCACTGGGTACAGCAGATAGGCCAGAATATCATGCTGCACTTAGGAAAATCAATGGCCTATGTTTTTTTCTGTCTATTTGTACTAACCCGTTCAGAAGTAACTGTGCATTCAGTACATGTGATAATCATGGTAAGACTGATGCACTGTCTGTACGACTCTCTACTTTGTATCAGTGCAGGACCGAACGGGAATATTATTGCATTGCATTAGACGGAGGAAGAATACCAAAATTTACAGGTTGAACCACTGAACTTGCGTTACCTTCTAGTAGGTACCCAACTGTGGAAAAGCTGGGCTTTGAACCAGACGCAGAAACAGCACGGTGGGATACGTCTAGCACACAGCTAATTGAGGTACTAAACCACACCGATAGCTGTTAGATTACTTGCCTCCTCTGGACGTGCTGTTTCTCGCGCCGCTGCGAAAACTACAAAAGTCCAGACTTTGCGTAATTAGATCCCTTTAAATTCATAGAATCTGCCACGTTACTTATCACTGATGAAATCTAATTTCTCAGTGATAGCATCGGTGGGTTCTAAAATGATCTGCTTGAGAAACCTCGATTGAACAGTGGTTCTCCTGACTCGTCTGGTGTAGTCCATAGGGCACAGTTATTTGGATTAGTTATTGTGTGAAGATGTTAGATTTCCGATCTTCCGGAGTTGCCTAGTTGGTCAGCTAGTGGAATGTTTGCTGCGTTTGGCTAAACTGTTTTTGACGCTCTTTAGGACCCAACCGGAGTCCACATTTCTGAAATTGGATCTCTCCCAGCTTATCAAATCTGCTGCAGTAATTATTGCATATAAATGATTGAATTCCTTGTAATACTTCGATTCACAAATGTATGCATACGTGTCACACGTCAGCCACATGAAAAAAATCGACAAACCCATGCATGTAAGCTTGTGTGAATATTTGTATGTATGTCTACCTAGTTCTTTCCTCGTATTAATAGAGGTTTGTGTTTCACTTTATTCAGAGGGACATGAATAATTGTGTGATATTTTAGATACACTCAACTTTATACTGCTATTTGCACTTCATACTTACGGGCTGCTTTCGTTTCATATGCCGTTTTTCGTAACGAAACTGCTGACGGGCCTTTAAAAGCGCGAAACTTATGTCTGGTACTTCTTTTCGTCTCTTAAACAGTCAGTCGGGTAACCTCAGCCTCCCTCACAAGCAAGTGTTGCTTAGTACTTGCATACAATGATTCAGTCGTACCAGTTATGAAGTAACTAGCCCACTGATCGAAACGGAAACCTCATGACAAGGATGTGCATTACTGGCTAGACCTAACGTGGATGTGATATCGCATTCCGACTGTAGTTGACTGAGAAATCTGTGGGAATCCGACAGTAGCGATCAGATGTAAGTGTTTTTCTCCTAGAAATTAACCAACTCCCCGACTATTTACTGCAAATACAGTCCGCCTAATTGCTAAGGATGTTACGTTACTTCATCCTTTATGCTATCTGACACCAACGTGCTTAAGGAATTTGAAAGTGATTTTACTGTTCGTCTAGAAACTATTCGGGATTAGTACTATTTTCTTCAACATCAATTACTGTTGACGAGGGTGAAACTGTTCAGTATCATATTGTACAGTTCTTTTCTGGTCATCTATTACTTGTATGTATTCACTTACAATGTGCGTTTAAGGCTGTCTGTAGTGTGAAAAGTGAAACAGGTGAGTTCGATACCATAGTTTAGCAGATGTTTACAAACATGTGCTCACCGTTTTGATACAATCTTACCTGGGTTTGCAGGTGCGACCAACTAGCCTAAGGTTTGGTGCGACATTGCGCTAGTCAAGATGTGTACTGTATTACCTGTGACAATAAAGCAGTGGCTCGTCGTTGAACCATGACGCTTGC
Organism: Paragonimus westermani; assembly: GCA_008508345.1. NCBI lineage: Eukaryota > Metazoa > Platyhelminthes > Trematoda > Plagiorchiida > Troglotrematidae > Paragonimus > Paragonimus westermani. The sequence goes on from QNGE01000396.1 coordinate 85,974, forward strand.
GATTACATTGCCTTCGAAGCGGCTACGATGTTCTGTGTCATATGAAATAAGTGTCACATCTAGTGTTTGCCTCAGGTTCAAGCAGCAATAGATTTGATATGGCGATTCAGAAGATCATTTGAAACTCGACTGGCTAGACAAGTTTAAGACCTGTGGTCTCCAATGGATTTCCGAATACTTTACTCAGTAGGAGAGAGAGGAAATGTTTGTGTTCATTTATGTATAACAAGGTCGGTTTCATTCCCGTTAGTTTATGGATAGTGTTTGTGCAATGTATGCCAAACTTTCGACTGAGAAAAAAGGAAACGACTTGTTATTTGACGAATTTCGTTGTAAGTGAACAGGCGTGGGGCCCACGTAAAACATCAGTGCACTCTGGTCATTGCCATGGAAGTCAATTAATAATCGAAGGGAGTAAGTTGGAAAGATTTGTAACCATTCGTCTGACTAGATCACAATAGACTTGCATTTGCAGCATTGCTTTACAAACGAGTAAATTGCACCTATATTCATAAAATTTGTGTTATCGTTTTAACTCAGACGACAGAAACGTTGCTACGTCTTCTTCAAATAGGAAAACGAGCCAAAACCTCACTGATGATTTTGAACATCGTAAGCATAAGTACTGCAGTATTCAAACTCCCATTTACATGTGTGCGAAAATTTAGTGATTACTATCGGCCTGAGTCTCCAGATAGGAGGATCATAGAGTAGCGTTAACTAACAGCTGTTTTAGTGCTGTAGAATCGTATCGAAAGGCGAGATAGCAATGATTAAAATGAAGATGTCAGAACCGGTGTATATCGCTTAAAATTATAAGTGATTTGTTGACCCTAAGAATAGCTGAACAGATTAACCGAAAGAACAACGGTACTTCCAGATCGGAAAATTGCTTTTTAGGACGCCTTTAGTAAATAGTAGTCAGCACCGTTCGGATGCTTTAGACGAGTCCTGATAAAGGTGAATACAATAGATGCGTTGAGTGATTGGCATAACTCTGGACATTTGCATGTTAAAGCGAGTGACAGCTATATCGAATGCAATTTATGGAAAACTTTTACCGGAGAAACCTTAAGGAGATTCACGCATTGTGTGAGAAACGCATTTGACGGTACTACCCTCAACGTACTATTTCAGACATTAAAAAAAAGAAAACTGGTGGACAATAACAAAGTCAAGTGTGTAGAGTGCTGCTACTGATTGAGTGTGATTGAAAAAAAAACAATATCTCATGCAAGTTAATTGAAACTCACATTAATTGCATTACTTGAACTTGTTATATTGACAGAACTTCCTGAAATAAATGTCGAGGTACCAACACTGATTCTGATGAATTTCTGAGTTTATTCAGTTGACCATTATTGAACGCTACACTTCCAACTGTACTTCTACCGCTACTAATAATGATATTACTCACGCTCTATGTCGAGGTGTGTTGGTGGTGTCCTCTAAAAATATATCTTATTCGAGCGAATTTTCTGTACATTTTGAGGTATGCTTAAAGCCACCGATGCCAGACTGACTGCATTGTCTTTGGACGTATGTCTTTTAGTTCAAACTGGTAAAACAATTTCCAGCTCGGGGACTGTTCTCTACGTAGCTTAGTTGGTGGTCGAACCAAGAAATAGGCCAAAGAGAAATTAAAGGTCTACATTCCATCCCAAGTACGTGTATTCGCCAATATGTACAAAGCATTTGCGATCAAAACCAATCTTGTGCATACAGAAATCGATGAGTTACCATTCATGTCCTTTTAGATGAACAAACACAAATCCCACATGTCCTTCGGCGTTTTTACCCGTGGAAAAAGAGCTTGGAAAAGTGTACAAAAATATCAGTTTCAAACAATCGTTCACATTAGAACCCGTTTATCGCCTAGTTGCGAAAATCAGTTGAATTACTTCAAATGGATGGCCAACTAGCGAACAAGCACACTGGTTCCTTTTCTCGGGTTCATCGCAGTTAACATTGGTTCATGGTCTGCGTACTGGTCGAGGACATCTTCTGTGATAGATATGTAAGTCATCCATTTGGCCGTAGCGACAAGGGGGAAGAATATAGGAACCGTTCAGTGGCATTGGTAACCTTTGAAAGATGAGAGAATTAAGCAATGAAATATAGAATCATTTTCGGCGGCTCACACATTGTTTGCTTTTAAGCTAGCACACAGATCATTGTTTATCTATGATAATTGTAAAGCACGTCCAAGAATAGCTTATTCACGAAACATCACGTTCCAGCAGAATTACGAAGAAGACGGTCAAGATATTCTGTCCGCTGAATGATATCTCCAGACTGGTCTTCTTCTCGCAATAGAAAAAACTGTCGAGCATGTGAAACTGTTCGTCCATATTTCTAAATATCACTCAACTCCTTGTTAATAAAAACTATAGCCGCAGATGTTAGTCAATTTCAGCGAACCTAATTGCGAAAGTTTGCGGAAAAAACTGAATGCAAGTGTTTGGCGCGTGATCAGTATGGATAGCACATCACTAGTGTGGCAGAAGTCGCGAAAAGTTCCCCAATTTGTAATTGCTCATGCACGTGTTGTTTGTCCACGGAACCCTGACCCTTTCTGCTACCTTGGCGTGGTGGTCAGGCTTGCGTGCTGTTTTGATCTGGAGGGCTGTGCTGAATAACACTTCGGTCCTTGCGGGTTCAAACTTGTCAGATTGGCCGAAGGGGAGCAGCCAGACAAAAAGCAGATGCGTGAGTGGCTGTGGGCTTCTATACATTCTCTTCTTCGGATTTGTTGGTGCATTGTATGATGAATGGTCTGCCTGGCTTTTCATAGTTGATCGAGAAATTTGCTTTTCAGCCCCACCTTCTTTCGGTTGCACTAACATGCAATCCTATACTGCAACGCTTCTTGTATTACGCTTCAGAAATCTTTCTTCCTAGTTTAGATCTCGTCATTGCAGCCTCTCTCTGTTTAGTTTCCGAGAGGTAGGGGTTTCCTTTCCTTATTAGCCAATCAACTGGCTAACCAGCATTGGCCGGCTGGACACAAAGGCCCCACTGGCACACCTCCCGGTCTTATTCCTTCGGGTTTACACTGGATATGTGGTGTGTTGGTGGAACTGCAATTGGTGCAGCGCAAGCCAGTTGCAGTGATATATAAGCGCAGGCGTCCTTTGGCTTCGGTCACTGTGACAGGCTAATCCAAATCGGATGCTGCCAACCATGTGTCCACGGAACGAAATGACAATAACTAAAATTGTGTACGCATTTTTTGTGCACACCTTTCGTAGGCATTCTCAACAGAATTTCGGTGTGTAAACATACAGTGTAAAATACTGTGCACACACTGCGAATATCCATGTTTTTCATGTCAGCATCTTTTAATTGCTGGATCGGATGAAGTTAATGTCGGTGCTACCAACATCATCCTGTTTAAACTCAGCAATACTTTCGTTTCTTTAGTAACACTGAATTCTGACGGATAGTGCACACTATATTGGATTTTTCGATTTGTCTTGTCAAAGCTACGATGTATGAAAAGGTGTTTTTTTTCATAGACCGTCTGAGCCAACCTGCGTCTCACTGTTTGTGCATAGTTCGCCTGTGTTTGTCAGATACCGACTTATAAAACCTCTCCTCCAAATTGTATTCTCTAGATTCAAGTGATTAAGACACTGCACATCAATACTAGTATGATTTGCTGAGCAACGTTTTATTTCACAGTGTAACTGGTCGCTGGTGCTTAGAAAATTAACACTGAGACTTATTCGCACGAAGTGAGAGTACCTTGCCGGAGAATTATGTTACCTCCTAAACGACTATCCTCTGATTGGTATTCTGCAACTTTCCTCATCTCTTCTGTGTAAGCAGTTCTGGGGTAGAGGAGAATAAGTAGTTACATTCCCCTATTTTGTCTTGAATATATATGTATATAGTCAATTGATTCCTAAACCAATAACTTCGCACATAGGCTTAAAACAAAAGCGCCGACAGAGAAATGTCATAGTATTCTTTCTAATTTCGAACGCCGCTACTGAATGTTTGTAAGATGTCAGTTCACAAACCAACCTCTCTTTCCGATTATTTCAGTAGCACTCGACGTAATATCTTCCAACCTGTTTACTACAGGTCCACACTTGATCGACGTTTGTGTAGCGGCGGTTCGGTGGTACCCAATAGATGTCAATGTTGGTAACCCAGGGTGTTGATGGCTTGTCGAGTGACCCGGTCGTGTTTTAACAGGATAGTGACAACTAGTGACGGTGTGTAACACTGCTAATTGGAAATTAACGATGGAGACCTCTACGATGGTCATCGGGATTTGAGGCCGTTTTTTTAAAGACTGGCTTAGGATTTTATAAACACCGATCACGAGATACCTTTTATGCTCCCCGAATCGTTGAAACATCGTTGTCAGCTTGGTTTTTAGTTTTGCTCAGACAAATTTTCAAAGAGGAACAAGAAGACCTGAACCTGAATCTGTCCAGCAATTTAATTTCTCTATCCATTTTCGTTTAAGAAGTAAGATCGCCTTGAAAAGAATTACTGTCAGATCCCCTCATCAGCACGCTCCCATGCAGACCAACTGAGCCATTCAAATTATTCACCCTTCCTCTGAAGTTGTCGAGTGTGACTGCTAGTATGTCATCCATATAGAAAAGACTTCTAACTCTAGACTGGCTGATGGTGTAATCAGGTGTTAAAGAGAGTAGAGTTCTATCGTCCTCTGTTGGCCGGGCTTGTTTCATCTTCACTTATCGTTCAATCGTATGGTGCTCAAAATCTTTGAAAAGTTTTTAACCAACTATTGGTTGCATTTTCGCTAGTTGCCGTTTGTTTTGAAATCGAGAGAGACTGAGCACTGTCTGGCTAGAAGATTCGTCAACCTAAAAGAAATCAAATTCTACCACAGCTACTACTTTCGAAACGCGCCGAGCATGCTCTTGACACTATCCCAGATAATAAATCGATTCGTCGATCGTTAAGCTGCAACAGTTCTCAGGACCTCAAGATATTTTGGATCTGTCAGTAGTACTTATTAGCGAATACCAGCACATTTTACACAAAACACTTACTCGTCTACTGTAAATTGTTGTTTGCCTTCCAACAGCGCTTTACATCGATGATCTTCGGGTTCACAGACGCACCCGCAGTCAGAAGTCGTGTGCATGACAAATCTCGTTGGACGTACACAAATGCGATTAGTGCATCTGAAACAGTTATTTCGAAATAGTAAATTAAAAGCTTCAATTTATGACATTCACCATTTAAATGGGTTCCACACTGAAATTGTTCAGACATAAACGATAAGTAAAGTTTATCTGCAGATATCGCTCTTTTCAAAGCAGATGGAAAGTCAAACAGCATGGTCGTAAGCTGAGCACCTGCTACTGTGACAACCAGTGTTCATACCTCCGAACGAACGCTTTCGTTAAAATAAGAAACGAACAGCTAAAGCGAAAATGGATGGAGTCTACAGGTAAATCCACATATGGGCTACTCTCAACACTCCAAGAAACTCGCGAATTTCAGTGTCGAATGTTCATTACCGTAGACTGCGAAAACTGCAATAATATCTGACTTACACCTACAGTAAATGCGTCTAACTCTTAGCCTTCAAAGAATTCCAGTGAAACAGACACCAACTACGTTGTATACTAAATGGTGCGTCTTCCATCACTGACTTTATGCATCATTAACTTCTCATACCAATTACATGGAAAAGATGGAGAATGTTGTAGATGGTGTGCGTATCTTAAGTTATCTCTTTTGACCAACTTACCAAAATGACTGAAAGGAATTAAATAATCAAAACATATCTGCTCGGTTTCTATACACGAGCAGTATTTGTTACATTATTATTCAGAACATGCGACAGATAAAATATGTGGATGCGTTAAGCTATTCCCAAATTTTCGAGGTTTTCAGTGAGCCCGAAAACACCACAAACATCCAGTCTTAACAGACCTGAAGAAGGTGATGTGCAGACAATCAATTCCGACCACATCCTGGTCAGTTTATAACAGTAAAGTAAGTTGGGTAAGGTATACTGCTAGAAAGTAGACCAATGAACAAATACTTGGGCATTCAGAACTTCTTTTCCGTGATGTCTGTGCTTCTGATCATCGTTTAATAGCTCGTTTGAAACCAAACTCCCAGTCAAATGAACTAACACGTGCAAATATTGACTTATTGGAAATTTATCAAACCATTTGCCGTGCTGTGAGTTGGCCTGCATCGTTCTACTTTTTTAGATCGTATATGAGATGCTGGGCAGGAACGCCCGACAAAATGAAACAATATTTCGGAAATGATACAGATCTGTTCTACATACGTACGTGTGAAAGAATTCATGATAAACTTTCGTCGTTTGAGCACATCTCCACCTTATGATACTCAGAAATCAGTTCGCTTGTCTTGATCCAAATTTTTGTGACTGGATATAAGTTTTTAATGATCCGAGAAATTTCTGCTGGATCGCTTTTTGAAAGTATCCATAGTAGTCCAAAATGGACTAAGGTAAATGAAACGCGTTAGGAACTAGCTGCTTGTGAGTGACTTAAGCAAGTTTGGTATGACTTCGTCTTTGTGTCACTCATGTTTCTGTTGCGGACCAATTACGGAATTGGAAATCACCCGACGTATACGTGTGGCCTAATTAAGACGTGCGTATCGTGGATAAAAAATTTGGTCACCCCGAATCTTAGTTAGCCTCCGAACTGCTATGTTCGGATTGATACAGTTCTTTCGGCAACTTGAGTATTTTAGTTGAAGTATACAAATTAAGGTATGCATTTCCCATCTCTGTTTGCCTTGCACATGTGATTGGTGTGAGTGATTGAAAACGCACGAAGAGTATACTGGTGACATCCTGAAATAAAAACGTATGGATGATGTGAAACAGTCATAAAGATGACTGTTTCCTTTCAACAAACTTTGCTTCGAATTACATGCAGTGTCTGGTAATCGAAACTATATCTACTGCCACCGTTGACCATGTATTTCTACCATGTCCAACCGTCTACAGAAGTTGAAGCTGATGAACGTATAAGCACGAGGTTATGATGAATTTTCAGAGAAAAGCAGTCTTTTAAAAAGTTCACTTAGGAGTGTAAACGCTCATCTACCAAGTGCCATCCGTGCCATAATTCTTATCAGTATCCGTGCAACACTAACGTTATCGTTAAACTCATCTCAAGTAACTGATGGTTGTAGCAGGACAATCATCCCTCTCCTCCACTACTTTCGTTTTAACTTTACTGAGAACCCAGTCAACTAAGGAAAACCTTTAAACCTTTGCCCTAATTTGATCTGAAACTCAGCTTGAATACTGAAGCTCCTCTCATTTTATGCACCACTCGTTCGATGAAAAAGTTTTCAATTTGACCTACACTCACATTCAATCGCAGCGTTCGCATTCAGATTGACTTTCCAGCCGGCCTCTTTGGAAAACAAGCACTAGACTCGAGTTTCGCTCTCATTAGAGCTCGTCAGTAGTGCATATCCTTGCCACGACCGGGATTTAAACTCCGACCATTCCAATCATGAGGCAACCGTGTTCACCACTGCGCCATTGACCTCACATTAGGCACGACTGACTTATCAAATCTGAACGCTCAACCACTCTCGCTTGTGAGCAATTATCAGGTTGCCCGATCGTCTCGAGAGGAGACACAGTTACTGCCTGTTAACTCCACTCGATAACCCCGCGATTAGGACTTCCAAGACAGATCGAGATCACTGAACTCATTAAACCTGCAAGGTGATATTTTAGATTACTGATGAGTGTTCGGGGCTTTGGTGTATTTTCAAGTTGACCATCACTCACATTTGATCGCAGCGTTCGCATTCGGATAGACTTTCCAGCCAGCCTCTTTGGAAACACGGTTGCCTCATGAACGTGTGGCCGGAGTTCAAATCCCGGTCGTGGCAAGGATGTGCACTACTGACTAGCTCTAATGAGAGCGAAACTCGAGTCTAGTACTTCTTTTCGAAAGAGGCCGGCTGGAAAGACAATCTGAATGCGGAGGCTGCGATCAAATGTGAGTTGTGTTCAACTTGAAAATAAACCAAAACTCCGACTACTCATGAGCAATTCAAAAGTTTTCTTGATGTATCCGAAACACTTACTCCTTACACTATGGATTTTGACTGTTAATGAAAGTTTTTACGTTAATGCTATTTATTAATTAGTGATTGAAAATATTGGGCGTGAAACGCTACTGTTGGATGTAATAAACCCGGTGCTGACTAAAATTGATTTTGAAAATCATCGTCAGTAGTGAATGTCAAATTCAATCATGTGTAACAATTTCTGATATCCACTGGAAGCCACGTTGAACCCTACACGTTGCTTGTTGTTCGCATAAGAAATCGTCATATATATATATATATATATATATATATACCGTTCATATCCATCAATAATTTGATAGTTCTTAGAACATATGAAAATTACATCCGAAACAGTCGACCAGTTAAGACACCAGGGTAACCGGGCAACAAACACAAGGGCACTCAGGTATTACTACCAAGTAGCGGTCAAGGTGAGCTGTGCAGGACAAATTTACCAAGGGATGAGCCACGCAATGAAAATTCTAGCCTTGTGAATTCTGTACGTCTCAATCTGCTCAACGTCTCTAATCATCACCCGGTTGGGTAACCAAACCATTAGCCAACGGTTAGAACAAAATCCACAAATTACAACTACTAAACGTACTTGAGATATACCTTGTTCTCATACTGTTTATGTGGATAGAAATAAAACACCTAAGCTAAGAGCTTTGACTAATTATCCAAAGGATAGCCGGTCCGATACCCCCTCAGATCATCTATCTTGATGGGTCCAGACAGGTCGGTTTGAGGGTGAACATCAAAAGGCATTACTAACTTTTGTATGCTTTAATGAGTCCGAACTTCGTCACTGCCTAATCATCAAGTGCCTTAAGCTGAATGTGTGGGACCCGAATGCTGAGCTTAGGAAGAGATAAGCGGCGTTGGCGTTCCCAATACACAACTACCAATCTAAATCCATGTTGTGCGAAGGTTTGGACTACTGAATATCTTTGAACTTGATGACCAAAATACACCTTCTGAATCGATCCCTGGCTAGTCGCTGATGACATTTGCTGTTTACGCTTGAGTACAACTATGAGTGATCTGTGACCAGAAGACGCTTGACTGAGTCGATATCAGTGACTATGTTCAATAGCCCTGAAGGCACGCCATCCGACTGCACTCTACTTAACGAACTGAAACGTTTGTATGCCTTATATGTTGTATGTTGCAGAAAACTACATTAGTCCTGGGACCACAGGCGCCGAATGCGACAACGCAAGAAACGTTGGGAAATTTTGTACTCGGTGGCAAATATACATTTGGTGGAGAAAACTTCTTTGGAGTACAGAAATCTGTCAGTGTAAATTTCAAAAGCAAAGCATGGTGCCATCTCCAACAGTGTTAGTAGAAGCTTTGGACGAAAGTCACCCTGAGCCTATGTGTACGCGATCAAGGTGTAACCATCCAAAAGACAGCCTGTCATAATACTTACCGACTAATTCCCACAATAATCACCTACTGAATTTTAAATAGTATTAAAAAGTAGTTTAATTTAAGGCTCTTCAGAGGAATTTCTAACATATAGAATAATACCGTAGAGTACGATAAGGAACGGCTACAATTCGTTCTGCCACATATGTCTCAAGATATATTGCTAGGAAGCCTTTTACAAATGGTCCGATAAGGGTGAACACAATAAGTGACTAGAAGGTCACCGACAGAGCTGTTAATTTTACGGTTAGGAGTGCCCAGCTGAAAGCCTAGTGGTGAAAGGCGCATTATTGTCATGCCTTGTACACATACCATTCAGTTTCTTGTCAACAACTACGTGATTTACGATCCTATGATTACACACTTGCAAAGAATGATCAACATTCTAAATATTGAGCAACAGGTGCAACTGTTCCATGATCGAATTTAGAAAAGAAGTTGAATTTTGATGCATTGCTTTTTGGGTGTTACCGATCAAAGTAGATTGTACATGAAAACGCAATTATGAACTGACAGCTGAAGCTGTTTTCCGCACTTCGTTTCCCGAGGATCACATCGATAATTCTTGCTCTAGGCGGTTGTGTGGCGTATTAAATGTTGGTTGTAGATGGCAGTACTAAGTGTCAAAATCTTTAGGTGAAATCTGTTCACACACTCTGGCAGCCGTTGATCAACGTCCTACAAGTGGGTCAGTCGCAAACTACAACCTTTTTCAAGTCAAGCAAGTAAAGCTTCGGACTATGAACCATCTAATCTAAAATGGTTAAATTTAGTGTACAATGTACTTGTGAGTGACTACAACTTGGAGCTTACTTCAGCATGTTTGCTACAGAATAAGATTAAGGGACGTTTTGTTGGAAAGTGAATTATAAAACCTCAGTGTAATTTCCTGATGAACAGATGACAGAATTTGTTAAACTATTGTTAACTGTCAATAAGGCGTGCTCACACGTAAAACGCTGAAACAAATCAAACAGAGCTCATTTTGCACCAACAACCAGAAACGAATGTGAAAAATGAGCGAAACTTGAAAAAGTGTAAAACAAGTAACAAGTTAATAGGATTGATTCAAGGATTTGGCTCAAAAACTGTAACAGTGATTAACCTCATAAGTTTCAGTGGACTGGAGTTCTGCTCAGTGCAACTGGTTCAGTCGTGACCAGCGAACTGGTACGTAAGTGAGCTAGGCTTAACTTAGGAGAAACTATATCTAAACAGAGGTCTACCATTTAAAACCCATGTTTAATTATGCACAGGTAAGTTATGAAAGGTAAACATTGAATGAAAATAGAGGACAGTAAGTGGGGAATACTTGATAATGTTGTGTCGCAAACATTATCGAGAAAACTCGAAGTTAACAAGATTTTGTAACGGTATATCACCCTGCTTAGGTAAACGCTTACGAGTAAGAGGTATAGGCCTAATATCTTTGAGAAAAATCCGATAGACACAATACATGTACTTAGTTGTAAGAAACTGTGAAACTGACTGGTTCACCTGAGGGATAAGCCTGATCAAGGTCAGCTGATTGACTCAAACAAGAAGAATTGTCAAGAACACATAATTAGACGTAAATTATATTTGTGCAGTTTAAAGTTAAACTTGCATAGAGAGAAACGTTTTTCAACATGAGTAAGTTTACACTACGGTGTTTTGATGACTTTGGTTGTAGGTTTCCATGAGATAACCAAAATGGTAGCTGTATGGAAGTTACCTAGATTGCATTTCCAGTGAATTTTTTTGTGTTAATACAAACCTAGAGGACCCAATTTGTCTACTCGTGAAGAGATACTGCCTTCAGTACAAAATAAAATGATTCTCTACAATTTCCTGTATGTGTGGGGTGTGGTGAAGTAATGGCAGGCCTGGTTGGCTAGAAATTAGGGTGCAAATTACGTTACTGCAAAGTCTCCGTCACGCTTATAGTACACTGAAGCCGTTAGACCGCTGAAGTTTGCTGTTATCATGCAAGTTTCTTATTAACCGTAAGCATCAGCATACTTCCCTAGCTTGATTACTGCTGCAAGAAGAAATCGGTTCAACCAAGAAAGGTCAAAAGAATCCGGTTTATTGAACAAACCTATCGTTATACTGATGATCAATTTTGCCCGTTTTTTTTTCGAGAGAAGTAATGAAAATTTTAAAGATTCAAAAAACCTAACAGTAGGATTGAATGTTGGAACTTAATTCATCAAACTTATACTCGTAAAATATCTATATTCTCAATAACTGGATATTTTACTCACCGAGGTTGACAACCGCAAGAAAGATGGTTAGTAACGAGAAGTAGTTCTGTTGAATGCTCTGAACGTTGACGAAGAGGAATCTGGAATTGTGTAAAGTATACGAAGTTTCGTGACGGAAGGTGTTCACAGGACTAGACGACAGAAATGATCAATGAGAATAAGTGTCTGTGTAACGTGGTCTTGTATACTGTTATTTTTGCGAAATGAGAAAGCAAAGAACTTTCAAACCATGACAGCAAATGAACAAACCATTGGTAAACCTAGCGTATCTACCTGGAGAAGAAGGGCAATTTTTAGATGATGCGTGTAGATAACGGTTAGGGGACATTTACGGTAAGAAGAAAATACCGAAAAAAACGAGTTTCAGTGCCAAAAAGAGCAATGTGTTTCCATAAATCAAGGCTGCCATGTTAACTAGCAGTTTCTCTCACAGACTTAATTCGATAGGGCAGCTTATCTATTCAGCCGGTCAACTGAACGTTCTGTTAAGCACTTGAGATATGATTTTCATTTCAATAAACCACAATCAGCGACTTAATTGTGGTTAGACCTCTGTCTACGTAGACAGCAAACGTCGATGCTTGTTTGCAGAGGAGCATATTACTAAATGACAGTTAAGTGCAAAAAGGAAGCAATCTATAGATTGTAGCAAATTCAAAGAACCCAGCTTCATAGGTTACCAAATCAGCTGTCTAGTTCATCCGGCAAGTTTACGCACCACGTTGTTAAATAATCGAAACTCAAAACTCCTATCGATTAGAGAAGCAGTGCTAATGAGGTAACATCGACGATTTTCACGGTTGCGGGAGATGACTGTATGATTAATGAGTGGAACACTGTGGAGGAGTCTTTCCTCTGTTTTGAACAGACGCGTAAATGGGACCAAACGCAGTAAAACTGTGGTACACACAAAATGTTTAATTACCACCTACTCTGTCCTGCTTATTTGTCTTAGTACACTGTAGTCTTGGAGTTTAGCAGTTCACCATAAAACCAGAAGCTTCAGGTACTTCACGGTGTGGTTACTGCCCTATCCGATCCGGAGGAAGTTCAATTTGTTGCCAGCTTTGCAACAAGCCAGTTTGACAGCTGAAACCATTTGACATGGAAGCACTCTGATTGAGAGATGCACTAAAAGTAGATAAGAATGATGCACCTCGACGCCCGCTATTCTGCTTACGGAAAAGTTTTCAGTTGGCTAGTGCACATTTTGGATCCAGTCCACAAAGTTTTGTCTCCACATTGCTTGAAGAACTCCTTTGAATTGGCTGAAATCTTAGAAAACACTCCGGTGAGCATCCAAGTAATGCATTTCATGAATGTTCATTCTCTGCTTACAAATACTCCTCTTCGTGGGAGAGTTGATTTTTTGCGTGAGTTTATCTCCAGTCGGAAATGCGTTATAAGCGTTCCACGTGAAAACCTCAGCGATCTTATTTTGTTGTGCACAGAAAACATTTGTTCCGATTTTGAAGGGCTTGTTTGCTATGACCAGTCCGTTAGGTCCAAGACTAGTGGACATCTTCTTAGGAATGAGTGAGTGGCAAGTTCCGGGTCATACAGTTGAATTGTTATTGTACAAATGATACGTTGATGATACTCTAATTGTCACTGATGTTGCTCACTTTGACTTGTTTCTCAACTTCCTTAATGATATTCACCTCAACCAATCTTTGTCTCACGAAGTTGGATCGAACATCACTTCAAATTTTTCGGATGTACTCATCACTAGACGCGTGGATGGCACGTTACAACGCTCAGTTCACTGCAACGCGACATGGGGTGGTCGATATCTTCAGTTTTCCAGCTTCGCACCTATTGCATACAAACGGGGTTAAGACACTTTTTCACAGAGCTAGGTACCTTTGCACTCCGGACACACTACAGACAGAACAGAAGTTGTTGAGACTAACTTTGCTAGCAAATGGATACCCCGATACATTCATGGAAGCACATAACATGGTGAAGAAGAGAACCAAGCCCATACCCACGGCTCAAAAGAAGGTTGTTTTCCTATTCTTGTCATTCAAAGGTGACCATCTAACCAACGACATGAGGTGCAAATTAAAACGTATTCGGCTGCGCGGTTATTTCATACCACCAGAGGATCCGTTCTGCGCAGTTGAGAAAGTAGTTTGTCAAACTTTCCTATCTCCTAGGCTGTGTACCAGTTCACTTGCAGCTGTAGTGACGTTTACATGGGTAGAACAGATCGACAACTATCACAGCGAACCACCGAACACATCCCGAAGTGGGTGAAATAACTGGTAACACACCAGCCTCAACTTGATGCACCGACGGCTCGAGACCCAACGTCATCGATCGTTAAAGACGTCATAGCAACAGGTTACCAAGTTGACTCATTAAACTCATTCAAAATACTGTTGCGTGATCTAAACCCGAAGTTATTGGCTTTCAGCAAAGCGACGTTCATCCGAACTTACCAGCTGCACAAAAATGGTTGAGATAACCTATCGGGTTACCGTGGTGGTGACTACATAAGACTTGATTTGGTTGTGGGCGTGTCTAACCCTTGTTTGTCCTTACCCGTATGATGCATATAACTGGCATGTTTTAGGTTTGTGACTGATGAGAGTAAACGAAATGTTAACATATCGCAATGTCTTCTTTCTGCTCAGATAAGACGCGTTTTAAAAGTCCATAACCCGCACAGCTTTGATCTAACACACGTGATGCAAGCTGGGTGCACCTATTCCCATACTCATTCAACTGTTTACAAGCCAGGAAATTTAATATGTTTGGTATTAGCCAAAATCTTGACACTGAACAACTGAAATACCTCGGTGACTATTGCTGGAATAACGATGTCGGCAGTTCACATGTGTAGCAGACTCTATTTTTGGGCGATGTAGACAGCAAGGGCTGTTAGGAAGATACCGTCAAATTTGAAAAGCTTGTAATCATAGATTAACTAAACGCATCTAACTGACAAATGACTTTCGTCTCAGTGAATTGCTTTTGTATTAGAAATCACGCTGCTTACAACTCATTAACTGGTTTGCTGGTATGAAAGTCCCAGAAAATCTTTGATGGTAGGCAACCTGTTGATTGCTGATGCCATCAGAAACCTCGGGTGACGGGTGTGAGTACCTAAGTTTCCGCATGCAACTCAGTGATACGGGTTTGTGCCAAATAATACACGATTCGATGTGCGTCTTAGTGGAAAATTAATTACACTGGAAGTCCGTGAATGAGATGAGTGACAGAGAGCTGAATAAACAGTCGAGCTAGACTATGAATTTAAGAGGACAAAGAATTTGTGGTCAAGGCCGGCAGAGTGGAGAAAAGATAGAAGGTGGAGAGACACATTCGAGAAATAAAACCTGCCTGACAAACAGACTGGAGATTATGGGCAGATAAGCTGGCTTTCATAATAATGTGGCAAATTTGAATGAACGGACAGATACAGACACCCGGAGTGTAAATATCGTCCTTACATTGACAAGATGTTTTCACGTAATAGTAGATTCTCATTCGGCAGCATGTTAGTATCAATGTGACTGAGCCGCTCAGTCGTTCAGTTACAGTGACTTTCACAAATCTGTATGTTACCTGGATAATAGCCACTGCTTGTGTTTTCAATGCAACCTTCGTGGGCACGCATTCCTCATCCGGTGTTTCACAACTGCAGGAGTATTTTGGTTCTCGGTCGATAAAAACCCCCAATTGACTGAGGTCTTCTGACTCAAACGTTGATCTTGAACTATCCGATTGGACGTCAGGGAGGTCTTCAAGATCTGTAGGTGAACCGACACAGTAACCACAGCTGTATCGTTGTAGCTGGTCAATACACCTTTGCACGTGAAATCCTTGCGGAATGACCAGATTTGTGTGATGTTGTGGCAGCCCGAGCATCATCGAAGTGCACAGGGTGTAGTTTCTGGGTTGGCAAGCGGTTTGTCTGAACTCCTGATAACTTTCAAACGCACTGCGTAGTTCCGTCTCTGAATCTGTCAGGAAACAAACAAGTCCAAATTTGTGTGCAGACATAAAATGTTGTAACATACAAAGTCTCTCGATTGCTAATGAATACTCCCCTATTTACAAACCTCGAAGCCGAACAACCAAAATTTGGTTGATATAAATAACCATGTTGAAGATGAGCATTTTGCAGTAAGTGCAAGATCATCTTCGAAATCGCGTTGCCGGTTGAGGCTCGGTTGTCAGTTAAGACTTAGAAACCCAATTTGAAAACCTTTATGATCGATTTAGTGATCTTCAACCATCATCAGCTGTTAATGTTGAGATGCTCAAAGCAACCCTAGTTCAGTCTTGCTATCAGTATCTGACCCGAAAATCAATGGTTAAAAATCTACTAACAAGAGAGAATTTAGCTTCACTGAAATCTCTAAGACAGAATGAGAATATAATAATCTCAAGACCTGATAAAGGCGCTGGGATCGTCATCTTAGATAAAGCCCATTATTTGAGTAAAATGGATGCGTTATTGGGAGATAAAACCAAATTTGTTAGCATACAAAATGAGAAGGACAAAACAACAGTTATTGAGAAGTCACTAACAAAAGCACTTAGACGTATGAAGCAGAAGGGCCTGATAGATGCTGCAACTTTTGAAAGAATTAGACCAGTAGGCACTGTAATTCCTAGACTCTACGGGTTACTCAAGGTACATAAAAACGGTGTACCACTACGACCGATTTTAGATATGCGCAATTCTCTGTACCACGCAATGGCAAAATGGCTTGCCACGCTGTTAGAGCCAGTTAGGAAAAAACCATCCATTTACAGCTTGAGAGATACCTTCGAATTTGTTGAAACATTAAAGCATCTGAACGTACTAGGCAAGCGTTTATTCTCACTTGACGTCACATCTCTCTTCACTAATATCCCACTCAATGAAACGATTGAGTTTCTCGGACAGTATATTGAAAGTAATAATATCAATGTGGGAATACCAGTAGAAGAATTAAAGCAGTTACTATATCGCTGCACACACAACGTTCAGTTTAAGTTCTCTGGCAAGTTATACCGTCAAAAGGACGGAGTAGCAATGGGGTCGCCACTAGGCCCATTGTTGGCTGATATCTTTATGGCAAAGTTAGAGTGTAGCTCATTAGCAGATCAAATAAAATCGGTCACCCTTTACAAGCGTTATGTAGACGATATCATCTGTGTGGCAGATGAATCTAAAAGCCTTAGTGAGGTACTGACTCATTTCAATTCTGTGCATAAGAATCTTCGTTTCACCCTAGAACCCGAATCATCCGCAGGTATAGCGTTCCTAGACGTGTTCATGTCCCGTCGCGAGGATGGCACGATACAACGGAAGGTGTATCGTAAGGCAACCTGGACGGGTCAGTATACAAACTTCAACAGTTTTGTACCACTAAAACAAAAGAAAAACCTAATTCGATGTCTGATAGATAGGGCCACGAAAATATGTTCGAGCGACAGCATCGAAGAGGAAAGACAGTTTATATTCAATACACTCGTTGAAAATGGCTATCCGGAGCAATTTATTCATAAAAATATGTTAACAAGCGCGAAGATGGATAAACCACTAACTGCAGACAAAAAGTCTGTTTATATTTCCTTGCCCTTCAAGGGTGATGGTGTCGCTGAAACCGTAACCAAGAAGCTTAGTGTAGCAATCAATAAGGCGTTTTTCGCAGCTCAACTACGCGTTCAGTTTGTCTCCACACCAGTATTGCGCTCCCAGTTGAAAGATATATTGCCTGTTCATGCCGCCTCTTTTTGTGTTTACCGTTTCGTTTGTTCCTGTGGAACAAGCTACATAGGCCGCACAACACGGCGATTATCCGAACGCATTCGGGAGCACCAACCGGTGTGGTTGACGCGAGGATCGACGAGGCCCTGTTCGTCTGCGGTCGCCACGCATTTGATCGAGTCAAATCATCTGATCAATCAGACCGAATCGTTCAGGCCAATCTACCGAATATGTGGGATACAATCAAAACAGGTCAAAGGTCGTATACTTTCAATTGCAGAGGCCATCGCAATTCGCCTATACTCACCACCATTGTGCGCTCAAAAACGACTAATCAAAACGTTGAATCTTCCATGGCCGTGTACGCAAACCCAGGATAGAATGACTGCGTAGATGTGACGCATCGCTCGCAGACTTCGTACAACTCACGTGGCCAATGTTACGTAACTAAGTCTCATGACTCAAACCAGACAAAAAACTGTTGACTGACATCTTTCGCTCTAGTGATATGTTATCTACCACCCCCATCTAACCCATATAAATGTGTTGTATTTAGCCTGATGATGAAACACAGAAAACGAGCTTGTTTGCTACGCATTTCTTCTCATGACATCTGGTTGTGTCAACTCGTTGAGATCCGTCATGTCCATTCGTAGTTTGTTTTCCTTCGCGGGCTCTTACCGCAACAATGACCTGCGTTTGAATTTTAAGCAAGCTAACTAGCTCACTTAAAGGGTGCTTCTGTTGACGGTAAGTTTTTGTACGTTCATCTCGACACAACTGAGCTTGTTGCACCCGAAGAACAACAGAACAAGTGTCTAGGGAATTAGAGAACGCCGCTTGGTTTGATGAAGTAAAATTCCAGTCACATTCACGGAAAGCTATATTCGAACACAGCTGTGTGGAATGTGTTCTAATGGGAGCTTGTTCAAAACGCTCATCATTTACTGCGCCGCCCACTGTACACACTAGTAGTGGTCATCACGGTAAACTAAACACGTAACTCTAGAAAATAATGTTTTCAAATTTGCTTCTCTTCTCGAGACCTGAGTATCAGTCGTCGAGCTCTAGTTCAGTGTAACCGAATGCTACCATTACAAACCTCGACTACCCTATCCTCGTCGTCTATCAAGTACATTCAAAACTCTAGTCATCTGCTACTTACTATATGTGACATTTCACAGCTGGATATCGCTGTTGAGACCTTGATTTTCTTTCTCACTTCCCTCACCTCTACTAGTCTGCTATTTGTCTGTGCATATCAATCCACCGCAAGGTTCTGCTATTACTAACTTCGGTTCTATATGATATTTTCCAGCGGAACACGACAAACAGTTCGATGGACTTCACCATTTCTCCTTGTGTATATATACCTATATTTCTTTTGGATCAAGCCCTTAGGAGGTCGAGTGTTTTAGCTTACAAGACTTTCGATAACCCGTGGGTACGATAAACTGAGCGATAAACAGACCAACTGTATGCGTACCTTAAGCCGAGTGGTAAACTGAGGTGATGTGTAATTGGCATGTATCCAATCGGTTCGACGTAACATAGAGTTTTCAATGTTCGAAAACCTTCATGGTAGAATATGGGATAAAAAAGGCCACTCCA
Source organism: Paragonimus westermani (assembly GCA_008508345.1). NCBI lineage: Eukaryota > Metazoa > Platyhelminthes > Trematoda > Plagiorchiida > Troglotrematidae > Paragonimus > Paragonimus westermani. The sequence continues at coordinate 105,051 of QNGE01000396.1, forward strand.
TCGTGGTACCCACAGCGAGGAGCGAAGAAACAGCAGATAGACGAAGCAGTGGACTTAATGGAAGCTGATAGGTGTTTATGTTGAAGTCTCAAGACTATCGGTGCATCTGATAAACGACTTTCTTACACTCTGCATGGTAAGTATGACGTGGATTAATTCCCAAACTTGGTGTATTTGAGTTATTCTCCATCACAAAATGCAGTCTACAAACGTTTATAACCAACACACTGAAAACTGAATGCTTATGAGGGAGAAATTTTAGAAACCTTTCCTACGCGAGAGTCTTATCAAAGGTTAAAACCTGGTTAAACATGAAGATATTCCACGGACCACATTTTACCTTCCCTCAGGTCAGCTATCCATCTTACTTCTAAGATCAGAAAAATTACATTTTCTTTCTGTGACATTTGCTCAGATCCCATATATATATATATATATGCAACAGTACTCCTCCTCTTTAATATTTATTTATGACACATGATTTCTGAGTTTTCACTATCTTCTTGTTACTATTTGAGCAGATATATTGGCCGGATTTTCTATTTATTTCAAGACCTATTCTCCATATGTTACAATGCATGTAATAACGAACGACACAGGAGAAAGTTTCATCATAATATTGTTCCTCAGTATGGGTAACCTTTCTTTTTGTTGGATCCAGCCAAAAAGAACATCAGCATGGGTGGTAAAGGTGTATAATCGAGCTAGATATTAGAGACTTCAAAAAACTGTCCTAAGTTACATGATCCATTTTAGCGATAATCTAAAAGCCAGATTGTGCAGTGTTGGAAAGCTGTTATTTTGTTTCGATCCCTGCTGATGTTCACTGATATGAATGATGAGCAGATTCTGGAGCGAGATGAATTTTATTGACAGAAATGAAAGACATTTGTGATGGTCAAACTTTAAACGATGCATCATTGTAACCATTTTGTGGATCATGAAATCTTCGTGGTTTTGACAGTACAGTGTCTTGAAATGTTTGCTCGTAGCCTACATCCAGCTCTTTGTTTACTGATGAACATAGTACACGCAGCTGTTGGAGCATACCCCAACCCACTACTTACATAAATGTGTATAAACCAGACATAAAGAGTAAAACGCAAGAGATTGATCATCATATGGGAGCACGAGGAAGAACTATTGAATGAAGTCCCAGTTTGGATGGAAATGTTACAATGTTTATTTTCGTTGTTTGCTTATATCTACGCATCTCATTATGAACATCGCAATTTCTCCTCTTGGTGAATTTTAAGATTATCCAATTTATTTGTGTGTTTGATTTTGCGATTTGACAGCAAATTCGGGGACCATTAATTCTGTTTTGAATCTGCATGCAGATCCCACGCAAAAACGCTAGGTACGCCAGCCGGAACATTCGGCACCGAACCTGAAGAAATGGCCCACATAGCTCTACTGGAGAGACCGAGCGCATGAAAATTGCGACGATTAAGGAAATAGAAGGTTAATTACTACAGAAATATCATGCGATATATTAAAAGTTTCATCAGATCTGGGGACTTTGGACGTAGTTGACTACCGTCCGAAATTTTCAAGTATACACCCCGATAAAGAGCTCCGGAAATGTTCCCACAGGCAGATATTACGAATTCGGAGGATGTAGGACAATTTGTGTGACACCTATTTGTGCGCCGTTCCTCATATCGCACAAGAGTTTCTAACTAATTTGTAATGACTGACAACCATCAACAACAACAACGATATGAGCGACCGGCTTAATCAATGACATCAGGAAGAATCAGTGTAAGGTGTGGGCGTAATTGTCTTACCAGTGTAGTGTGGTTTTGCTCAGTTCTGTTACGAAGTAGTCAGCGTTATTGTTGGTATTCACATACCACCCTTACATATGCTGTACCGCCCACAATGTGTACAGGTGTTTATGCTACTCTGTCCATTTTTAGAAATGACGTCTGTGTCTGTTTGATTTTTGCGAGTTGTTATTGTAGACATGGTATTTCAAGCGTTTAGTGTGACAATTTTGCTTGACAGTTATTGTAAACAAGCTTCGTCAAGAGTGCAGTTTTACGTTTGACTGAAAGCCGTTCACCATCGGGCAATTCCAGCTAGGCTCTCAAGTGATCTTGGTAGACGATACGTGAAGGCTGCTTCATTCGATCGCGTTGGAATGAACATCGCTCTCATAAATGATTAAGCCCTTTAAGTTAACTCAGTCGTCAACCTACGTTTCAGCATGCCGACAGCAAGTGCAGGATTTTTTCGGAGTTCAGGAGCTCTTTCAAACCACTTGCATTTTATTGCTCCCGTTGTGACGACAGGAGAACGGTGATCGTCATCCTGGCAAAACTGGATCGGTGAAGTCGAGTGTGTATCTGTCCGGAGATCATTATTGGTTGTTTACATATCACCGGGTAGTTAACAGTAGAGGAGAATGAATATTTTTGTGACTGAAGGCTGCAACATAAGTTGTAAAAATGAATCAAAGTAAACGAAGGTTTTAGTCAGTAATACCCAACTTCCAAGATCTAAATGAGAGTGTGGAAGTCGATGGATGTTGATAGAAAGTGTTAGTGCAAAAGTGCACAATTAGCCTCGAGATACATGTGGTTCAGGGTATATATACGCGTCCTGAAACTAGCTGACAAAGGGGTACTACGACATTTGCCTGTGAATGTTTGATGTTTCGACTTCAAGATACGTTAATTATCACTGACTTTGATGGTAAACGATTTCCCAAACTTTATTTCGTTCTGATATTTCTATTGCATACGTTTGTGTTCACGGTGGTTCTGTCGAACCATGAACATCGGATAGTCACAGAGATGGAACAGGAACTGGTGAACATTAGTGATGAGGACTTTATTGTGGAATATGTTATTTCAAAGAGATCACTGCGTGTGTTACGCCTCTGTGAGTTATATTCCCATTTTTGACCAGTTCTGCACATCTGCTCTGAAACGCTTTCGTGAACTGTTATCAAACGCGATAGTTGTGTCAAAAGTCAGTATGAAATATTACCGAATGGTATAAGAGAGTACTAAGCGTTACAGACTTTCTTCAGACCTTTTTTGTCTTACACCCCTGTGTGTATTCTTTTTTGGTAAACCCTATGTATATCGGGAGTTAGGTAACTCAGTCATGTCATAGATCAATTCCCAGACCGAGGACACTTTTTAAGTTGTCAAACGAATTTTTTTCAGAAATTTTGCTTCATATGCATTATTATTGAGTGTATGTACCTAAATAGGATAAACTACGCTCTCCTATGGATGTCTAAACGTATACAATCCACCGAGTTTCGGGAACGGTTGATCAATTAGGTTTTAATTGCTGACAGTGAAATATCTACTAAAATTCAATTGAGAAGTCAGCTAATCCTTGCACTGTCGAATTTATGCTGTTACACAACCTACCGAGCCGGTCTCACACGAGACCACTTCAATTTACATCAATATCAGTGTAACCTCACCTTTCCGCCTGACTCAACGGATAGGGCTATCGAGCATTCTGTTCGGTATAGTGCATTGTCTTGTTGAGATTCAGTGCAATCTAAGTCAATAATGGCAGTAGGAATGGTCATTTCGCCTCATATACTGAGTTAGATAACTAATACTGTTTGTGTAACTGATTAGAGCTTCTGCTGTGTTTTAGTATTAGTTACCTCGTTTGCGAGATCTCTTGATATCCCCGTCAAATTTCGGCGACGGGGCTCAAGTCCAGTAGGTATTACACATGCTAGACCAGAGCGATATTTTGAGCCAGTATGCTTCGACTTTAAACCCCGGTGGTGTGATTGCCTGTTTATTCGGAAATATCCATGTGGTCTTCTCCCTTCAGTGGATAGATGACATTTGTGTCACATCGACCTACTTCACTCATAGCACTCACGGTACTAGATTAGGGTAATGCTTCGTGGGAGCTACTCCGTATAAAACAACGTGGATGACTTGAAAATGTTGAGTTCGTATGATACAACCTGATGCTTGTCCTGACAATCGATGTCTTATGAAAAAAGATTTTGTCAGATCGGGCAATAAAATAAATTTGCACTACTTGTGACCACACGTGTTTCTGAACATTCTGTCCAGTTCCTGACTGAAGTAAACGGATTACAGTCTGAAAACAAACCAATGATCGATGTGGAGTTTGAATATTGATCAGCAATCGCGACATTCGCTAACAGCTTGAGACCATAGTTATCATTGCATAGCAACACTACCGGAAGTGTATGTTATTACGCACGGAAACGGGTGTTGCAAATCCTACGGTAAAATGCTTAGCATACACTTCAAATAAGGCCTAGGTAAACAGATATGACTGGCTGTGAAAGATACATGTGGAGATTTCCCAATGATAGTCGAAGAGCGTTCTTTACTGCCAATAACTTTCGCGTCACTTATCCTGCAATGACTTATATCTGGGTCATATACTTCCACAATTCTGGCAGAATGTTTAGAATTTCAAAACGCTAGCTAAAACACCGTCATGCACATAGCAAATGACACTGTTGTGTGCTACTCGAGTGTTCTCAGTTTCACGCTTTCTACTTTGTGACCTGTTGCTCAGTTTTAGCCACTCTGTAATGTTTTATACTCAGCATATCGGCTGGTACTCGGCGAGGCAGCTAAAACAAGCTAAACGTTGGACCAAATTTAAGATAAGGCATGTTTAAGGTTATCAAAATCAGCACTTTGGAATGCAGGGTTTTTCTCGTGCATTTATACCAACGTTTATGCTGGGGAAAAAGCGTTTCATTAACAGGTTCCTAGAACTTGTGTTCATTATGACAATGGTCATAACGCTGGTGATGGTGATAACCTCTTTGTTTTAGGATCTGATATAATTCAACACTATAAACTCAGACGAAAAATTCACCTATCCCCGATCACTAGATGATAGAAATCAACAAGGTCGTTACCCATTAATCTGCTATAAAAAAATGACTAAAATATCTGAATTATCAGCTCGGCTGAAAGGATCATCGGAAGGACATCGAAATGAGTTTCGTGGGCAGCAAGAATTTTCTCCATGGTAACAGTAGCTGTTCATTTACGCAAAAATGTCTTCAACTCTTTAAACCATTTATCCATATGTTGTACACATGTGGATGAACATGTGAACGTTGGGCCCAAATTCTTGGCTTCTAACCAAGTGCTCACCTTTTTTTAATAGCATTAAATATGACTGACTGGGTACGTTATGCACGGAGCGCTCGGTAACACCAATACACAACTCTGGGAATCAAGGATACCAGGTGACGCAAATGCAGCTGATTACAGAATAATACCGTTTCAGTGTACCTAAACAAACGGCCGTGGTTTTTTAGCGGCAAATGGGTGATGCGCCTGCTTTTTAAATCGTTAGACTATGGGCAGCAGGTAGAACTCAGTAGTACGAACCAGTAAGTTACTGTGTTTTTTAAACGAATAAAAACATCCTTAGAAGATCTAATCAATTAATTCTGCAGTCTAACTGATGGACTTCTGTGTTGGAACATTAGGAAAAAAACGAGGTTAACGACACGCACGTCAAACAGATAATCAATCACAGATAATCACAATTCTTACAACTACTTTTGAGATGACAGCAAGCTGATTTCGCTGTACGCGTATCGTTTTTTCGTAGGCTAAGAGAAAGAAAGCAAACACAAACCTATTAAGTAAGATTATATCAATAATGACTTGATTTTCTTAAATAATCACGTTTGTTCATGCTTGGATATAGATGTATTGTATGGGAGTAGAACATGAAATGTATATTTTTCTGTAACGTTATTGAACTGCAATGGTAACACTTACATCTCGGTTCGTCATCGTAGGTTTCCTGTACCTGCTTGCCTGTCGTTGTCCCAGTGTCTTCTGAAGTGGAAGGTGCATCATTGTTTGCACTATTTGTGTTTGTCTTGACCGGTATATCTTGCGGCTGTACAGCACGTGTAGACCGCATACTCTTTAAAAGTACACCACCACCGGTTCCTCCAGGAAATTGCAAAGAACTGGATGAAGACGCGATGACGTTTGGTTGTCCGGGTATCGGGTATTCTAATCGTGGTCCAATCAGCGCTTCTGTCGGCATAGTACGCCGTTGAACGCCTGTCCTGGCCAAAGGTATGTTTGAGTTCGGTCTATCCTCTTTCTGATCGAATATAATACGTTTGAACTCGGTGAAGTTGGTCGCTTTGCTAACGCGTTTTACGTGTTGTTTGGTCTGGCTGTTAACAAACTGTCGTAATTGGCGGTGATATTCACTGAATCGGGCTTTTTCGTTCCTTCGCTGCTTGTCACGTAAAATTCGCTCTTTTTCGATTTCTGCTTGTCGTTTTAACTGATATTTCTCCCAAGCACTCAATACAGCAAAAATCTACAATAAGAGCAAAAACTACTTTATTGTATCGTTTAAAATAACTGTCTTGCAGTGCCGTGCTATATTACGCACACAACAAAATAAATTTCGATGGTATCTTAAAGCAAATCCGAATCCACACATATATATTGCTTGCGAAATGACACAGTCCTGCCTTCGCTGACTTCACGCTGGTAGTGGTTGCGAGAAGTGAAGTTCTAAACATGAAATCACGGTACATCGATTGTTGTTTTCGTCGGAAACTTCCCATAAAATAAAAATTAACGACGTCACGAAAATGTTTGTCGATACAGTAGTTCATGATATCTAGATCCATACTGTACTTTCGCGGCCAGTTTTGTCTTTGTTTAGGCTAATCAGATAGGGTTCAAACCGAGAACTCTACGGAGTGTTAATCAAGGATCGTACACCCTCAGCCACCATCCACATAAACATCACATCTTTCGGGTTGGTTACTAGCACTGGTGCGTTGCGCGTTCACACGAAAGTAGCCTTGGCAGACACAGACAACTCTGTGTTTAAAACAGAGAGAAAAGGATAAAGGCGATTAGATAAAGACGGCGCAGTATTTAGAAATCTTGGGCTTGCAGTTTTTACTGTCTCTGCCTTCAGGGTGGACAGTGGCACTTACCGATTGCATAGCTGCTTCTGCTAGTAACATATAAGATTGCCCGATGGAACCCAGTTCAGAGCATTGCTGATGAGCTCTAACGAGAGCGAACCTCTAGTCTAGTGCTTCTTTTCGAAAGAGGCTGCTGGAAAGTCTATCTGAATGCGGACGCTGCAATCAAATGGGAGTGATGTTCAACTTGAAACTGTTCCATCACTACGTTCGACTCGCAGGTGCAGCCCAGTCTCGAAATAAATATCCAAACGTGATTTTACTTCGTAGAGCGCATAAATGCTATTGAGAAGGTACAGTGTGGAGCTACAAAACCGTTTACTACACTATTTTTTAACTCATTCGAATAAGTTATGCAAACTTGGGCAATTTTCTTCGAGCTATCGGCTTATCACAGGGATAATTCCCTAACGCCACCACATTGAGCGAACCATCCGACTTACAAAGAATACTCTTTCATTGTTCCAGTCTACGCGATCTGAAACAACCTACCAGAGTCCGTCGTAACTGAGTCATCGGTAACCAAAGTGTATCACGGACTTGGCGCGTACTTCGAGACACAAATCCCAGACTGTCGATAACTTGAGTAGCAGACGGAGTAAATCCCAAGCTAACACTGTTAGTGATAGGCAGCAACTATCCACAGTTGTCGCAGTGGGATTGCTTTGTATTTGATTGTCAGTCATTGAGTCTCCGTTTCGAGATTCCTGTTTGTAATTTCTGTGTTAATGGCTTTATGAAAACCGGAAGATATTCGACCGCTTTGTTTTAGAACCATTTGATTTAAAATCGGATGTACATACAATTTTTACAGCCTACTCTGACCTGCAAAATATCTGTGAATTTTATGAGGCCTGTAAACAAACAGCACCAAAAACTGTTACCACTCATAAGGAACCTATGATGCTTATATGTGTACCTCGTAACCTGAGAAGTTTTAGCTTTTGGAAAGTTTTCACTAACGCCGCATTCTCGGAACTAGGTTTTAGTGTTTAACAGTCGAACTAACTGTTATCTAAGAAGCAGTATGTTCGGATAGTTGACAGTCCTTCTCATGGGGAACGCCGCATCTCTCAGACTCAGATAGCAAGTAAATCGGTTTCTATAGAAAGTTTACAAGGACGAAGAATAATAACTAGTTTGGTTCAGTGCAAATGTCTGAGGCACTTCCCTAAAAACACATAAATGTATTTGGCCTGGAAACCTTACTTGGTTTACAACACATACATGCATATATATACATACTGAATAAGGGGGACTCGCCTGAAGCCCAAGGTAGGTATACGTATCCGGTGAATCAAGATGCAATATCCGTTTATAATAATGTCGCCTACTAAAGTTAGAACTAATAACCAAACTGTGTCGAGGATACGTGATATTGGGATGGTAGATTCATGCTTCATCAATCACAGCTGACATACAAGGAGTCTTGATCAAGTTCCCCCAACACGCAGCTCTGATGAGGGGGAAAAACTAACAAACTAGTGGTGCAAACTTTGTCGATTGTAACCACATATTACTCATATTATCTTAACTATTGAGTAGTAAAGTAAGCAACGCGGTGTGACATTATTTATGATATGGAAGATTCCACTGCGTCTTTACGAGCGCTTAATGCAGACTGTTAACTGGTGGGTTAGTGAATAAACTTTGAACTCAGTCAAACACCAGATTACGCGAAGAATGGATGCTACGCCAGTCGCTGCTACCACCACTCGAATCTACAAGAAAACTGTCTCAGCTGTTGTTCATTAATTATTGGCGTACCATCAACCGGGCACTACCAGAGTTTAAGATTATCTGTACAACTACCAACCCTCGTCTTCTGGGAGATACCGAGGTGATTTCCATTAGAAAGTTCAGATCGGTTTTGTGCATTCGAAAGAAACTGTACGTTATCTTCCCATTGCCAGAGCAATGGTAGTGTTTGCACCAGTCAAAACGATTGAGGCCTCGTTGTAATTAATTTGGCAGTTTCGTTTTGATCTGATAAATTTGGTAGCCTATAGTATGCACTCATTAAGTTGCAGCGAATTCTGTCACAACATGAATCGTGAAACACAACGTTCTTGACTTCACTGTTCAAGTTCACCACTAGAAGAAACTGCTTCATTCTGAAGAGTAATTAAAGTTGATAGTTGGTAGTTTCGGTTGCGTACCCATTAATTAGGTCCTCAAGGAACAACTGCATAGCCTATTCTTGCAGTAGAATTAGAGCGAGAGTTCACTGGGACGGAGTTAGTTCAACTTAAATTTCTAAACATAGATCTGCTCACAAGTGACGTTGAATATTCAAGTTATCCATTGCAAAATGATGACAGAAAAACTACTAGCCAACTTTAGTAAAACCTTATTGTTGGCACAAAGAAGGTTGTTATGTGTAAATTTGGATCAATTACACTTAATCCATATGAATAGGGATGAAGCGGACGTTGTAGTGATGATTTCAAATTCTGACCCTCCCAGTGTTACTCACTGAACATAAACGAGTAACATGGTAGAATGTATCTACCAAACAGACGAGGTTTCAACCAATCACGATAGAAGAAGCAAAAGTATTCTATCATTCATTGCTTACTATGCTCATTTCGATTTATTAAAAGTGGACCTCATAAAACAGTAAAGTACAAACGAATACTGAATTTTAGATCACTTACTACGACCAAGTTTCATTGTGTACTCTACAGAGAACGAGAAGAGAAATTGCTATCGGGAAGATAACTCAACCAAGAGCCGCAGTCTTACAAACTTATTTCAAAAATTACCATTTAACCACCTCAGTTAAATATGTTTATGAACATTATTTCAATGTTCTAGACGGGTATAGTACTGTGGCACTTGTTAATTCCGTTCATCGGTAGAGGCAGCTGAGATCTATCTGCTTTAACCCACTGAAGCTCAGCCTAATGCCAGTACATTTGAAGACGTTATCTGCATCATCCTTCGATCATTAAGAAATGTCATATGTTCACGAAAGGAAAACTTGCCTGGAAAGGATCTGTAGTTGTGGAAAATCGCTTAAAGTAGTAAACGACAAAATGCCACATTTCGTCCACTTTTTCGTCACTCAGCAACGAGTCCTGTTCTAATGTCCACATCATATTTACAGAAAAAGGTGGCCTTGACGTACTCATCTCCGAACTGACTTTGGTGTTTGACCGTCCATCTGACTGAACAGATTTGACATTGTGAGGCAGCTCGAAATGATTAACCTTGCCTGTTGTCGTCTGCTGTCCAGTGGTTCGTGTATCATCAGCCGAAAAGTTTGGACGCGTAGATTGTGCATATGTTCTGGATGCGTCCTGGACGTAACTTTTCTGGGTCGTTGTCGGCAACCGATCGTAATCCGGATAGCGTTGCTTAAAACGAGAATACTGATACTGGTATGAGAGGGAAGTAGGTGGAATGTGAACTTCGAATGAATTAATTGTTAGCAATATAAGACTTTAAGCATTATTTCATTAACTAACTAACCCACTTTGCTCAATGTCCTCAGGAGAATAATTTTTGATAACACAATGAGTGAATTATACGTCAAAGATAACAGACCGCGAAAGCTATAGACTACATAAAAAAATATGTATTTCGTCAGCAAACGAGCGGAATGTAACAGATCGACGGAACCCATTTGTCCTAACTCACGTACGAAATAAACGTGGAAACTGAAACCAATATTGCCGAATTGAATAGGACAAGAAGAGCTGTACACAATGGAAGATCCGTCAGCTTATGTCAGAAATCTGTAGACCGTTTACCCAAACCAAAGCCTTACCGGTTCACGCGTCATTCATCCTATCGCCATTAAAAAGACTAAACAGGAGTGAATTAGAGCATGATATTTCGATTTAAGTATATGCACTAAGAACCATTTGCATCATTGATTCCGTCCTGATTCTACTAGGGATCTGACTGAAACTGATCTCAACTAAGAGTTCGGATGCAGTGTGTAACCACGAGCTACCAACACACCAACTGAAAGTAACCAGATCGCATTACACATCATTAGTATTGTTCATGTCCTCCATTCTGTGCAACCAAAGATCCGAGATCAGTTAGAAATCTGATATCACTCCAACTTACCAATTTACTTATTTTCACACAATTTTTATGTTCTTCAGCTCAGATGCGTCTCACGTTGCTTAAAACATAAGTATAACGTGTAATCTTCTCAAATGGCCTCCTCAAAGTGGCCTTCTCACATTCCCCGTTTTACCAAACTCAAGATTTGTAAACGAGTACGTTTAGGAAGCAGTGATTCCAGTGCTATCAGCACAGGACCCATCAACGGCGTGCCTGTGCACGTTGCAGCGGACGATCCATTACCGGACCCGTCCCATCCATTGTTTTACTTACTGGATAGACTGACGGGCTATCTCATCCCCTACCGTTTTATTAGAGCGAGAGTCTAGAGCATGTAAGAAAGCGGCCGAGAAATGGAAATATTAATTATCATGTTCGCGATACTCTGTGCGCTGCATGTACGCGGCATAGCAGTCATAACTCCATGGTCATAGCGTAAAACGGCATTCGATATTTATTTGTCACCTAACCAACCAGGACCACTTAGGTGTGAGTCGTCACGAAATCGCCGTTCAAGAATTGATGAACCATATCTAATGTCGGTATTTTGCAAGCTGGTTGCTATGGAACGTTTACAATCGCATCATATCCTTCCAAATCCACGTCTGGGTACCCTCTATGATTGTTAACCTTAAACCACTTTCTTTTGCGTTACTATGGTTGATGTAACAGCAGCCTGAAATTTGGTCATCGATGTCAGACCTGGTGAACAAGCAATGCTTGTTTCTGGGATCCAATTCCTGAGGTAATCTGGCGAATTTTCGATAACACTCTTCTCTAAGTACTGTGGCCATCGCCGGTCATTGTTGCACAGTGCCGGCATTAGCTCTGCCGTAGCAATATTTTGTAAAGCTATTCGGAGTTTTACACTGTTGTCAACACTAGCACGAGAAATTTTGTCAAACTATGAAGGTCGGTGGCACTGAATATCCGTACTTAGTGAAGAACTGACTACCTAAGTATGGTTCACTCTTAATGGCGTTCTGATTGACAAATTTCTTGCTATCGTGGGCAGCCATTTTGGTTAGTGTCCGCTGAAACGGAACAACCATATGCATATATCGGTAATCCCGAATTCGTTTGCGATAACTTGAATGTCGAGCTGATCCATCAATTCTGCAGGTTAAAATGTGTGACGAAGACAATGCTGCTAATTATATGTTAATGTCGTGTTTGCCTGTTACACATTTAAGGCTCTCAGGCTGTCTTCGGCAAGCTGTTCGAATTGATTTGCAAAAACTAAATAATCCGCATACCGGCAGAAGTTTTTGAACCGTTCCTCATGCTCAATATTAAAGTGATGTCTGGCCACATATACGTTTGGAGAGAAATATGAGACAGTATTATAGGCTCACTCTTCCACAAACCCATAAATCTGTTCATAACCAGAGTTGACTATAACCAAATAACCTAAGTGATGCTTGTTTGGTAAACCATTTAAAGCTTCCCAAGGAAGTTACACAGTTCGTGACCTGCTGCCAGAAATTTTGAGTAGACGAGGCGATGTAGCTATATTCTGCGCAAGGGAGAACAGTCGGGCTGAGCTGACGGCAGTATATACATCGAAAGTTGCAAGAATTTCCAACGATTCGCAAGCGAAAACTATACTCCCTAATGAGACTTTTTAGGCAGATGAAAAAACGATCCTGGAACATTTCTGAACATGACTGGATTATCACGATCTTCTAAAACAGGTTCAACGCAGATCACAAAACTGATTTGGGAAGTATCTAGTTAACTGGACAATAATTTAGACCAACGCAAATATATTTGTTACGGAGATAAGCGAATAGACAAGGACCGCGAAGCTTTGAGTTGAACTGACGTTGACTGGATTGGGTGGTCACCTTAATCCAGAAATTGACTTATAAGCTTGAATTTTACGTCCTTTTCTCTCAAACCATTTCTAAAACAAAACTCTCTAATTTGTCTTGCCGATTAGAACTGTGTATTTTTCACTGTGGACTAACGGATTCTTGGGTGGATTACAAATCTAACCACTGATTGTTTATTGTTGAGTTACATTTCATTTTTATCTGTAATATAGTTTTACTTCATCTCCCGCTTGTGTTAACTACTCAGCTTTCACACCTGGTTCACCTGAGCTGACGAACTTTCTAGGTCAGATGTACACCAGTGTTAATAAACGTACTTAGCGGTTGCGTAAATATTCCTTAAAGTCTTGATTTCTCAAGTAACCTTAGATCTGTCTATCTTAACAACTGTTTATTCCGCTAAATATTTACGAGCACCTAAATATCATTCAGATAGACAATTACGGTTAATCCTCTAGACGTCTATTCTTTGTGCGACTGTCTGGAAAATCTGAAGAAAGCCCACATTACTAAATTGGTACGAAAATTGGTGACTCACCTCGTCATCTACAACAGCGAAGCAATACAGCGTTTTTGATGTGCAAATGTTTGATCATATCAACAGTCAGACAACTTCGTCGATGTTTCTTGACGTCGATTCCAATTCGCGAATTCACCTTTTACACTGGCGCCAATGTAAACAGCGCGTGAATGTTAGCTGGTGAATTGTAACCGAACACCACCAACAACGTGGTTATAGTTGCATCTGCTGTGACTACTATCATCGGCTGGTTGTTAACTTTTCATCGAAGCTGGGTTTGACGTAAACGCATACACATACATTTCGTCGGTTAGTACATATGCGCGTTTTCCTCATCGTTACGCTGACCAATCATGCCATAGATCTTGGCCCAAGTGAGGCTGTCCAGAATGATGGGCAATATCAGATTCCCTTACGCAAATGTACATCAGGTTGAGTGCTAAAACTTCTTTGGAGATTCATAAAATTAGTATGTAAATTAATACTAGCGAGAACAGTGGACCACGATTGCCCTTGCAAGCAGTCAATGATTTATGTGTACTTACTGTCCTAGGTTCCTTGAAAACCTAAGACACATTCATGCGGGGAACCTGATTTTGAATGTTGCTACATTCTGACATTCCCCTGTCCAGAATCGTGAGGCTTGACTACGATGATAACCATTTACCCTAGAGAGCTCTTGATTTTGTGAGATTCCGATTTCTGTCACTCCGTTTTGTTAACACATAATGACCGGAATTAGTACCGTTTGCCCCGCTGGTGGAAGGACTTGTTAATTGATCAGTGTTGTTAATCATGCAACGCCCTGATTCTGACGGACAGTTTGCCTAGAGTTTCCTCATTTTCTTTTAATTTTATCGCTTAAATTTTGATCTCACCACTTACCTTCTGTTTGAATAACAGTGTGTAAATTACTCTTCAAAACAAATGTCAGAAGTATTGGCATGCAATGTAATTTAAATGGGTAACGATTTCATTTTACACCGTGAGAGTTGCTTATAACATCACACACAAACCTTATAAGTTACATCTATATGTGCCGTGCACTGAGTTTGTTGTTGTCAATATTTGTGACTAACACGTGCTATTGCACATCCATTAGCGACAAACATTTAAACATTAAAGTGCCAGGCGATCCGTACGATGTACCAGAAACGTGCATGAAAATTTATGGCCTATTTGGTAAAATTAACACTTTTAAAAGTAAGCTATACATACATTAAATTGTTTTCACTTATTCCCCTCCTATCATGTTTTACTAGGTGATTTTGAAGTTTTTCGGGACGTTTTTACTTCCTACAGACGTTTGCAGATTAGTTGTGCAGGTTCGTTCATCATAAGATGAAATGTATTTCGAAATCGTGTTATAAGTTCCACCTACTGTAAACATCGGTTTAAGCGAGACCAAAGTAATGAATTTTTGCAAAATGGGAGAAGTCTTACTATTTGGATAGAATAAACAATAGTGAAATGACTTGAAAAATGAGCACATGTTGATTTTCGAACAGTCACTTGTTTCATCCATTATTCGGCAGTCGAACTAAAAGGACGTTAAGTAGCGTTAGCAATCTGCAACCCGCTTCACGTGACACTTTGAGTTTAACCCCCTGACAGGTAGAAAGTACCATGTAATACAACGTACGTACACAAGTTATATGGAGGTCGTTACATTGTTACACAAGCCTGGTGATCGTCTATTCCGGTAATCAGCAGAAAAAGTATGTCCAACCTCTATGTTTGCCACATGTGAGTCATTCATATATCGGTCGAAACAACACGTTCTGGAAGAAAGGAATTTCATCTCCAGGTTAAAGGTCAGTGCTTAGTATTAAGCTTCAAGTGGTAATTCGTGTCTAATGTTGTCTTTCGAAATTGGAAATTTGAAAAATGTGTCTGAATATAGCAACAGGGAATATCTGTCAATAGTTTTCAAGTTAAAACAGTTCTGTGAATATTCTGGTGTGATCTTTACAAAATAGCATGTTGCTCGATTTATTCAGTTTGACGGGCGATTTAGAGAGTACACTTAACTGCAAGATCAAGCAATCAATCAACCAATTGGCAAATGAAATATCACCATCAAATATGGTTACCAGTGATCTATTTTCCAGGTGCGTCAACTATTCATAGCTTCTATCGCAGTTGGGCTTAGTGTTTAATTCACAATATGAACCGCACCGTTTAACTAATGAAACCTTAGCCTGACAAGGTGAAAGAAGTCCAACTTCATATATTCTTTACAAGTATGTCTGGTACTTCAGAGACCATTGTCACCCGAGCCTATTACGGTGGTAAATCTGTATGAACCTCACTCTAGGTCAACAACGTATTTCCTTAAGGTTGACTCACACGCCTGACAAAGCATCTCATATGAAAGTATAACCGTCTTAATCCACTTCTGCTGTTAAGAATGGTGTGTTTAAGCTGCGATCAAGAAATGGTTACGGTGCAAACATAAGCCCCATCATGCAATTTGCATTGCATTGAACGTTGCGCTGAGCCTTCTGGCAAGCAAATCACACTGAAATTACGCTAACATGTATACGTTACTGGTGAGTAGTTGCTGATTTCATCAATTTTGAATGGAACATCAATTAAGTCTGATTGCCACTTTTGCATTCAAACAGACTTTCTCGTCAGCGTTTTTTGTCATGAGCAGTGGAGTGTGGCTTCTGTTAGATTTCGCCAGTAGTGCATGTCATTTCCACGTTTGGATGAGGCAACCTTCTTAACCACCGCGTCGTTGACCTCACATTACGCATGTTCAAACTGTCGTGTTCGAATGTTCAAACACTTCCGCCTGTGAATGACGATCATCTTGCCCGATCGTTATGATAGGAGACACAATAACTGTTTTGTTAAACAGAATCCGTAACCCAGCTATCAAGACTTCCCAGCCAGGTCGAAATTTCTATATCAATAAAACTATTAGGAGATATTTGATCGTGGATCAAGTTAAGCATTTAGGTACGATAATCCTGTCATACCTTAAGTGGGGCCAGTGGCACAGTGGTTACCAAAGTTGCTTCAAGAAAACTTGACCACGGTGACGGAATTCATTGTTAACCAGCTCTACCCATATGTTTATTTTCATAAACCGGTTTATTTTGAGCCGACTGAATGTGAGTGAGGTTTGCTGAAATTATTTGTGAAAGACATGTTAGGTGAAATATCATGGGCCTGATGTTCAAATACTGTCAAAATTCACATGAGATCATTCTACCTTTCTATATTTTGGGGCACAGACGGAAAGGCTTCTTATAAACGTTGCTGCTGATCTTCTCACCATGTGTTTTGCACGGTTCAGTCAGCAGTTACACTTTAAAAACTTCCTGCAATATAGTATAAACAACCAGTGTCTAACTAATGTTTCATGGAAGGCTCTAAAAATTAAGACAACGCTACAGTGTGTTTCTCAACCGGATGGTTCTATTGGTAGTTATCAGACCACCCATAGGAACGCTGTACACTCGATTGCCATTTAAAATTAACAACTGAAGAAAATCCGTAGTTAAAAAAGCTGTTAAACTTGTAAATGTGAGAGACAGATGAGCAAAACTCATCCTGACCACAGCAGTCCTTTTTCCAAAGGTTCTAAAGATTCTAACCAATACGATGTAAATCCCCCTGCATTGTGCAGTTCCATGTGTTTGTCTGTGCTGAACCCCGCTACACCACGCCCCTAGAGGATTGGTCAACACGACGCACTAGTTGCAAAATCATCTGCAGGGAAAGAGATGAATGTAGCTGTTCGAGAGCGAAACAGTTATTGATGAATTTTCACTCTATGTTATATTTTGTTAGAAATCCACAGAATGCATTTTAGAGTTTGATCAAACTGTGAGTAACTGTCGGTGTAAAAATATTCATCAGCGTACAAACGATTGAGCTGATAACTAATGCTTGTTTAATTCTGCATTCATTTGTGTTAAACACACTGCGGCTTGAATGGTTTATGAAGACGCTTTAATGGTTCATTAAACATGTTCGTAAAAAGTCTACATCTTTTAAGAGGTGCGTACATGATCGAACATTTGGCAACAGCTGCGACGAAACAAAGCATACCGTAGCCAATCCAGAAGGTGGGTAAACAAGCGGATACTGAGGAAAACTCTGAAGTTTGCGGTCATGCAGATTGCAAATTCAATCATCTTTTATAAAATATCTTGTATTTTCAAGTAACTTTGGTTCGTGGTTTTATACCAACCATAAATGAGGTTGGAACTGAGAAGTGTTAGGGACAACCAGATAGTTTATGGTTAAGTACACTCAGTTGTGATAACCGGCATCAGAGGGAAGGACGGGGGGGATAAATTGTTCAAGATTGTTGTCATTACCTAGCAACGTGACTAATCTTTGCGTAACACCTGCTTGAACATATAGAGAAGCGTAGCTGTAGAGGATAAAAGCGGACAAATAATGTAAAACATGGATAAAACCTGCATAAACCAAACTTAGTTTACAGTAAATGCATGCAGAATACCGTGGCAGCGTTGCGCTCACCATATACACAGTGTGAAGAATAAGCCTTCCTGCAAGTATATAGGCAGCCATCCATGCTTTCCACTGAAGGAACACAAATGAGCACAGTTAAGGAGTGGGGTTGGATACACCTCCGGTGTCAACAAGCTTTCGACATCTGCCTATCACTCGAATCAGAGTTAGGTTGTATGAAGCATCTCCTGGTCACTAATTAACCTAAAACTAATCATTCAATCAAACACGGTTTAGTGTATACAGTTTTTCCCTTCTATTTTATACTGTCCACCTGTCATTTTTAGTACCGGGTAACATATTGTTCACTTAGTATACTATCGAAAAGGTCTTGAGAGATACAGCATGCTATACCATATGTCTCAAATTTATTACGAAAACAAAGTTGTGAGCATCATATCTACACAAGTAGGTGAGGCGCAGAGTTGAAACAATTAAAAAGATTGCTGAAGTTACACCAACTTGAGATGTTCAGGAAGCCAGATACCCTGCGTGCATTTTGAACACTCACAGTACCAAGTCTTGATAACCACGACGCAAAAGGAGCAGTGACACAGTTATAAATTATGAGCATCTAGCCAGTATCACCGAGTGAAGATGACATACACCGTTGGTCAGGTGTGGAACTTCGACACAGCCACGGGCCCCGGGGAAATTAAGCAGCCACAACTACAGAGCCAATAATTTGTCTACTTACACCCAGTTCACCCAGTTTGTTTATAATGTTTCCTGCAATTCTTTTCAGAGTATTTCCGATTGACAATAAGGTGAACACAGCTAAAGCAACCACATTATTATCCATTGAGAGCTACCATCTTTCACGCAGATCTGTGTGTGTTAGATCCACATTGTAGTTATTGAGAATTAGAAAAGATAGTGTATCGTATATGTATGCATAAATATACATATATTTATGCGCAAATATACACAAACATGATAATTGACTCAGGGATATCCCATTAACTGGGTGCTTTAGTCACGGAAAACAGTAAAATACAGCTCAGATAACTAAATGATCCGAACTGGTTTAGTGGAACACGGGATAATTTGACGCCCGTCTCCACACAACACGGTTATATCCCATAATTATAGCCGAGTTTCCATGTTGTATAGGCGAGAAAGGAGTATAAACCACTTGATACTGAAGGAGTTATAAGGTTGGAAAAGTTTGTTTTGTGTACCGAACACTGAATCACGGTATCCTATGGCGGTCGATTTTGTCCTTTCTGTGATCCACAATCTAGTAACTTTGCTATCAAGTTGCCAACTTATTGATTGATCTAGAAAATATCTCACATTTATTTTAGTCCAGTTTTTCACCCTTTTTGACTTACATCTCCCGAAGGCTTTTCACCGTATTCGAACACTTCTAGGTTATAAACAACCGTGATCAGAAAGTTCCAGTGAGTAGGCCAACTGAAATATGGACCGCCTGTGTATCGTTCCAGTCATGGTCATCGCGTAAACCATTAACTGTGCGTAATGAGTCAACCGAAACATGTGCGCGGATAGCGCAAATTGCATCCTGCTGTCTACGTGACAGGCTCATCGTCGATTGCATACTTTGACTTCAGTTCAGTACCAGGGCTAGTGTGGGCGAGTATCGTAACGCCTTGTTATCAGGCCATTTAGGAAAGGCGGTCAATAGCCCCAGAAACAGTCAGTGTCAGTTTAAAAAGTAACACATTTATACTGGTACAGGAATACCGAATATGGTAGATTGCATCATGTTTTACTCCGGTCCAGTCAATAAAACAGACCAATTGTAACCATCGAAAACATTCACTACAGTGGAAGGAATCAACGAAACAGTCGACGTCACGTATAGCGTTGATATCTAGGCAAGCAAGATACACGCTCAAAACTAAGTCAGTGAACAAATAATCTGTCTAAAATGTATGATTCACACGGCGAACTTGAGAAAAACGTAACATAAGAAATGGGGGCAAAATGAAAGAAATTCCTACATGCCCTCATGTGTTGAAATTTTCCTCTCCTCATTAGATGGTATGAGGCCCAAAATTTTTGTAGATCTCTGCAAGTCTAGAAAACTACGATTACTCTAAAATTTACATATAACTTGAACTAAATTCAATTAATTAGTCGTTGCGTTCTGGTCGATTACTGGCCTAACATGTACATGACCTGCTTCGTACAATTTTTGCACTGACTGTTTGACTAACCGAATCTAGGCGATGAGACGTAATTGTAGGAATTAGATGATTTTCCGTTCTGCCCTAATTAATAACCATAATGTCCCCATTCACTGGTACGGAGTTGCCTGTGGGACTAACTCAACAGCTTAACATTTGGTCTACATTATGAGGCCTTAGTTTACATCGGGGGCTCCCGGGTTGTATTCCTTTTGTTGCCTTCCTCTGCTACGAGTTCACCGGTGATTCACCTAACAATTTAAGGGAAATTCCCAAATTATACTCAGTTAACAAACTGAATGCATTTATTCAGTATGCACGATAAAAAACTGAAAATTATTCCACTATATTTCAAGCAAAGTTTGTAGTACTACCGTAATACTTTATCCATTCAAAATTATTAGCTGTACATATTTTCAAATCTTCGAAGACACCTTACATGCAGCAAATTTATTCGATAATCACTAAGAGTTAATTGCACGTTCCCAACTCAGACTGCTTAGCTGGGCTCTGTTGCCATAACTGTGTTGAGCACTAAAGCTCCAACCTCATATCGGACGGGGCAGCATTATCACGCTGAAACCATCAGCCACATATATACATATGTGGGATTCAGGCTTACCGACATCTGCAATGTGAGACCCAACATTTAACCTGTTAACTCCCATTGAGGGCTATGCGACTGAAAGTTTCTAGACAACTTTAAACCGAAGAAACTGTCACGTCTCATGCAGAACTTGTCTGAAAAATCCTACTTGTAAAGTCAAGGGTTGAAACTAACAGGACCGTTGCGGTTGCTTTTTGCTAACCGATCGGGAAAGCCACAAAATATCCACATCCAAATCTTGATTAGGGCTCGTATGTAGGAATTCTGTCTAACATGAAGTGTACCTAATGGCACAGTGATCAACAGGATTCGTGCGGTGAGATAATGAATGCAGCTTGACTTGATTCTAGCTAAGAATTTATCACGTGTCACCAGATAAGTTGATAGAGTGATCCAAAAAATGTTCGGGAAATATCACGTGACTATATGTTAACAGTATAAATCCTGTTATACTCTATGCAATCTGTAAATAGCAAGGCAAAGAAACAACAGTCTAATCCCGATATAGAATCATACATCGATTGATGAATGGACATGATAAAACATTAAGGAAGGAAACTCGGCTTCCCATGCCGGACTGTGATTTTCCGTCGTGCGATTTATTACAAAGTATCTATTTGGAATAAGTTGAGATTATTGCTTGTTATGCAAATGAAAAGATGAAGAGCAGTTGTAGAATTCTTCATACATCCTTCTGTCAGAAATGCGAGCAACATTCCAAGTGACAACACATGAGTGCTCGTGTACAATTTGTTTACCCGAAGGCAGCCAGAACAAAGTAAACCACTGAAAAAGAAGTTACATGTTTAATGTCGAAAATCGTATCTGCGTAACTGAATAACAGTTTGTTACTGATACTAATTTAAGCGGACACACGGGTGACGAAAAACTTACGACTGATTGAAATGTGCCACAAAGTGAAGTCATTGGTGATAGAGTAGGCTGAAGTGAAGTTTGAAACAGCAAGGAACAGTAGTGGTGGGTTGCAGATTAAATTGGCATGCACCTGATCTATCTTGTTAACTTAAGCTATCAGTTTTAGAAGGAAACCTTCTATTCAAACGGTGTGACTATCATGCTCGTTCGCTGCATGAAGCGAGGCTGATGAAACTCTCAATCAGTTTTGAAAGAATTAATGAAGTTGTTTATTGAGTAACCCGTCAGTGGGCTTATCGTCGTTTATGAACATTCTCCCATGCCTTCAAAGTTGCTTAAGCGTATATCCTTCACCTTGAACAGAATGCCGTTGTCGTAGTGTAAGAGTAGAACAGACCTAAGCTCGATTGAGGTAACTTTACTGAGATTGCATTAATTTCTTGCGAACCATCAGGAATGGAATGCCCCCGTGAAACAAATACGATTGTTTCATCCGTCTGCGTCCAAACTGGAGGTTTGGTTTGCGAAAAGTTGAGCACCTTTATCTTCTGATGCTTTCAGGACTTCCGCCAGATCATTTCAAAGAGACTACTTGAGTTCAGCATTTGCTTGCTGACCAGAATTTAGCACTGGTTTATCTCCTAGTCCAGAGGTGAATCGATAATTCCAACCGCTGTGATTGCGATGCAATGCATTATGGAGACTATTCAGATTACTTCATACACTAGGAAAGTCACCAAACACCTATACACTTTAACTAAAGATTTTAATAACACTGTAAAAGATAAACAATACTCTGGTTAATTTGCCAGAACCGTTTGGCAAGGAGAGCTTTCATAGATCTAAATGTTACTAAACCAACGATGGTGAGAATACCGAAACTAATGTAATGTCTACTAGAAGGTCACTTTTCAAAAAACATTCAGAAAGGTACACTGTGATGTTTGCATTGTTTTTAATGGCGAAATGCATTTCCACTACACCCCATTCACCAAGAGCCTGAAGACCTACGACTATTTTCTTTAAGTCTTACAAGAAGACACCTGACGACTTAGCTTTGCCCTGCGCATCCCATCTGCCTTTAGTTGATGTTGATATAATTATGTTGTGCAAGAAGTGTATGAAATATAGTCACATCGGTGTCCAGTTCAACCTAAACATGGTTTCTGCCATGCGCTGCAAATTCGCTGACCTCTATGAGATCATTTTCTGTTTTGTGAGTAGCAAAACATCCAGACATCGATAACTCGGGATGACGTTCTTATAACGATCATTCCAAGTGTATGTGTATTTCTACGACAAAATCGCCTGAGATGTTGCAATGATCTCGAGGTATATAACTAAATACCTGCTATAAAATCCGCATTCAGACAAAAAGTTTCACTGTCGTCCATTCACAAAACACTCGCTTTTTTGGTCAGTTCAAATTCCAAAATTTCTTTTATACAGTTTTATCGAAGTTTATTTTTAAGTTTAATTTTGCTAGGTTCTCGATCTATTTTGTTACAACTCTTGATAACTAAATTGCGTTTGTTTATAGTTCACTTTTCGTTTATTTTCAACTTTCCTTTCTGTGTGACGCTGTTGATGATGCACTGATGAAATGCCGCCTGCTGAACGCCAGCACATTTCGAACATGGAATCTGACTTCAACGATTCCCAATGCTTAGTGTATCACTTACTGTCGATCACCATAACTGCTCCACTCAGTGAACGGTAGGAATAAATGGCGCAACAAATTTCATAAGTACATATGCAAGACCATAGTGCTTCTCCCTATGAAGAGAATCAGTTAATCTACTTAGGTGAGCTGCATGTTTCAGATTGATCGCATTGAATCATACTGACTGTATCAGTCTGCTTAGAGTGACATTTGTTTCGCTGAGTGCAAAGTTGAAGCATTTTACAGGAACGGATGAGCAGAAAAATATAGGCAGAGGGTGTTTACGAATGATTCAAGTGAATATCGTCTTTGACAACCTAGAAACCATTAATTTGGAGGAAACGCAATGCTCCCTACCTGTGGTTAGCCCTGGTCATTTAGGTCGACTATTTACACCGATAGTGCCGTGCGATGATATACTGGAGATCAACCGCGTTTAGCCTCTGTCTCTTCTTCATTTGCAGCTCATATTGTTTGCTTCATTGAACGTCGTCAGTGGTCACAAATTGCCTATGGTTTACTATCTGTCAATGAAAGTATTTTCTTCGTGAAAAGGTAAAAATCCTGTTCATGTACAAATTATACTCCATACATGTTTATTCTTTCTGTGCTATAGAATGCGCTTGACATCAGTACTTACCTAGTGTTTCAATGTAATTTATCTATTTACGCCTAACAAACTCAGATCAGCCTATCAAAGCTAACTCTCAGCAATCGCTTGCGATTACCTAACTTCCCATGACTGACAGTCGATAAGCTTTGGCGTGTACCTGTTTACATAGAAGTGCAATACCAATTGTAGTTTGTCCAATAATAACTACACTTTACACTGTTTGATTTTTCCACATAATCAGTGTGCAATATGCCAACGTACTAAGATGTGGATACCATACGATTAGATTTTGCCAGTATGTTCCTTACACTGCAAATGTGCCGTAGCTAGACAAAGAAAACAACGCAGAATATTTTTTACTAGGAAATACCAAGAGACGAAAAATTATGGTTATCAAAACATTGACCAAAACAAGTGTTACGCATTACTTTACTTGTAATTTACACTCACTTATAGAACGACGTTATCGTTCTCAAAAGAAAACAGATGACGATTGTACAATGCTCTGTGAAAAATATAATGTGGATATTAATCTTCCGGAAGACGTTCACACAGATTTTTTTGTCTATTAGCGTGCAGCTTGCACTAACTTAGTTTAATAAAGTAGTGTTGCCGGGGCTACAAAATGATCTACCTTTAAGGTTTGAGTGGCCAGACAGAAATTTAAAAGTCAATCCGTCAAGTTTAGCTAGCAAAAATAACTTTGACTGAAACGTCTCAAAAACTTCGTTGTATATTTATGACGACAGCAAATGAGGAAATTTGTTTTTCAAGCTATAACGTGGCAGCCACGCACAATACAGCTGAGCTTTAATCTGTACTGTATTTGCGAATTTCAGGAGTTTAGCTGGATACCACATTCTTCCATACGGTTTGAAGGTGGATCCCGGAGGTTTGCGAGCGTCAGTCTCTCAGTAGTGATAACCTGTGGAACTACGTACACTTCCGCTACTGACTGACCTGAGACCTTTATGATTTATTTGCAAAATCTCGACTTGAAATATCTGTACAATGTCTGATTGAAAGGAGTGCATTTTCACTCTGCTAATGCTCTCAAGATGGGGGAGGTTAGTCCAGTAAATACGTGTAACGTCACTTCATTCACGGGATAAAGAGTTCAGTGACGAAAAAGTTCGTTGTGGGGTGATCGCTCAGTCTTAGTTCTGTCACTGTCTCAGTAAGAAAACAGTGTTTACAGAATGACGAAACGAGTATATGGGTTACGTCTTGATGATGCTAACTGCACAGTTTAAATTCTTTTGCACAATTCAGACTGATCATAGATGCTCATTTGAGACAGCTCCAGTGACAGCCACTAGGTCGTGTCACGGAATACAAAAATATTCGTTTGAACACTAGGGAGAGTATGCCATGTCACGGGAACGTGGTTCAGAGCTGATTGTTTTTCACTGTCCCCATTTTAACTTAGGTTGATCTAGCTTTTCTATTCCACCAAAGTTTTGCACTAATGCTAACCTGAAAATGGGTCTTGACCAACTGGCAATGTAAAGGTGTATAATTACCTACTGTTGATCGGTTTTGAGCCTTACAGTATATCAACAATACTGCCGCAGCCTACAGTGGCTCACAATAGGAGATCGTAATCGATGGACTGGATGCCTCAGTAAGTTGTTTCTATCTACAGTTACAGTGTAATGAGAGCACTGCATAGGTAAACATATTGTTCCGTAGATTGCTTGTGGATCTGGCCGGTCCGGCCTGTCGACATCAACACAAAAGTGTACCATTCATGTTTTCGGGTTAGGGCAATCAATTTTTGGAAATGATATGAAGCTGATGATGAATGAGCTACTTATTTAAATTTGAATTTTTACCTACTATTCTGTTTATTTCACTGTTATTTTGTTGTATTTCTGCAGGCCGTTTTCTACTATGTTAATATACACACGGAATGTGTGTTATCTTCTCAACTATCTGCCTAAATCGCTGAAGTCAAAGGTCGCCTTATTTTTAGCAAGCTACCGTGAATGCTTTCTTCCCGTTCTAATGAACCGTTTATGCACAGTTCAATATTTTAATTTGCACCACGTAGTAAAACACATGAGAACCTGTATAGTTCGATTACTGCAGATAACTAATCCATAATTCGCTCGGGTTCGCCATATCTTTTGAGAAATGCTATAAGCACAGTAACTGTGTTTAAGAAGGAAACGAGTTTCTGTTTACGTTAAAATTGTACCTTGATCGGTTATTGCGAAGACGTCCTTCCCGATTAGGACACTTTTGTATGATGATATTTTACAACCGTAGATGGTTCTTATTTTATCTCCGAAGCTACTCATATTCAGGTTTTAAATCGAAATGTTTACGAATTTGCCTGTTTGTGAATGTTATAACCTATCTGTTGACTGTCGATCCGACACCTTGCCTGATAAATTCCATATTTTTCAATTTGAATTTTCGCTGCGAGGTGTTATTTTCATTTTCCAGGGAGTTGATTCATTTTCTAGTCTAAATCCAATCAGCACTTGGCCAGATTGATGTAAGCTGTAACAACCCGCACTTCCTTCTCATTCCCCATGGACACTCATTTTCACAATGAGAGCGAATGCGGAGCTTAAGAATGAACGCAGAATCTGAAAACGATTTACAGTTTAGCCCGTGAAAATCTTACTGTCATATGCTGCATAAATTCCCCATTCAAAAGACACAGTCTGTGCATTCTCACACGACCGGAGTGAGGCATGCTCAGAGGTACATTCCACAAGCATAACTGTTTGGTGAATAGCTACCGTTTACCAGGATTTGGTTTATGTCGTATTTGCAGCCAACCTCCACTTTTAATCCCTCTCGAACCTTTGAAAAGTTCTCCATCTGTCACGTTCCTAAATCATATGGAATATCTACCTGTAAGTTGCTGTGATGAACAACTAAAAGCTTTTACTTAAGAACGGTAAACAGAACAGATACGCAAAAACATATTGTACCTTTTGGTTATGCACATTATTGACCACCGATTCACTCAATGACTCAAAGATTTTTATGACA
This sequence comes from Paragonimus westermani, assembly GCA_008508345.1. Taxonomy (NCBI): domain Eukaryota; kingdom Metazoa; phylum Platyhelminthes; class Trematoda; order Plagiorchiida; family Troglotrematidae; genus Paragonimus; species Paragonimus westermani. The sequence continues at coordinate 131,865 of QNGE01000396.1, forward strand.
AAATCTCACTCCGAAAATGCAATACTGTTCGCATTATAAAGTTCGCAGCGAGGAAAACTTCTAGCTCAGTTTCCAATTTTTACGACAATCGTTTCAGAAATCGTGACAGAAAATGACATGTAGATGAAAATAAAATGAATGTTCATTTAGCGAACCAAGTGACGCTGATAACCCGGATAACTTAGAAAACGTTCCATACCTTATACCAAAAAATCTTATACCATAGCATCAACTCAAGCGTTCTTAAAAAGGTCACCATTCTGAAAGAATGTTGATGAGTTACCAAGTATATTGGTCGATTCGAAAATGATGCAGGTTCTTTTTAGTTTCCAACACCGAGCAACATATTCTCATGAGCATTCCAAGTTGTATGACCACCTTACCTCCCTTAACCTAAAACAGTACAAACTAGGTGCTTAAGCGCTTGTTAACAAACATCGTGTGGTAACCCTTCGGTGTATCCCCCGAATGACACCGTTGACCCATTTTCATGTGTGTTCTGGTGTCATTGGCCAATAATTAATTACAGAAAGAGTGCGCTGTTCTACACTTTTCTCACATCAGGAGTGCAATACGTTTTTCAGACGGACTAATCGTTTTTAATTCGAGTGGATTCTCTTAAACACTTCAAAGCTCATGCCGCAAGCCGGCGCATACAAGCAACACAGGTACAGAGGAAGAAACTGACAGATGGGTTCACACACCTGACGGTCTACGACAGTGATTCAGTGAAGTGATCAAGATAGTTGTAATGCCTATTGACTCTAGCGTTTTTATTGACCTAGTAGGATATTTGAAGTATTAGCTGTGACCACAGTTGGCAAAATGTAGCCGAGGGGAATTACTGTTGCATCGTGTCCAACTCAAAACAGTTCTAGCCAAACAATCAGCCCGTCGTAGGCAACAAGTGAGCATCTGTTAACGGACTGCAATCCTATGCGGTATTTGAAAACGCGATTTCCTGAAACTGGGTTCACTGTCAGCTGTCACTTTAACATTGAGTGTTACGGTACGAGCAATTTGGGTCCGTCATTCACTCCATTCTTTAAACACACAGTAACTGCCCACGTCACTCAACACGCATTAGAAGGGCAATCGAATGACAGTCGTCACAACGGACCACAATATCTACTATACACAAGTTCAGAAGTCAGGTAGACAAAAGGTGCCTTGAAGGTGGCATCATTTTATCCATGTTTAGCTCAAAATAACTCAGAACTGACGTCGGGTTCAATATTTTTCTCAAAAACCGGTTATAAACAGGGCCAGTCAGTTCGCGTCACATCGTACAAAAAAGTATAACTTCAGTGGTACATGAACAGCGGTTCCGTTTAATCTGCATGACCGGTTACAGTGACAGTCAAGAAACTAGAAATTTTACCACATTAAGTAATGTGTTTATGCAATATAATGAACGGTCCGGAAGAGGCAGTGACATGAACTTTGGCATTTTTGCTCAAGTTGTCAAAAAACTACTATGCCTAACACGTTGAATAAAGTCCATCGAAACAACAGATACACTCCAGCAAATTAATCACTTAACCGACTAGCCAACTGATCCTTGACAAAACGTTCAGAGTTAGAAAAAGACCTGAAGCACTTACGTCTAAGATCTGATCCAAGGTAATCTCGTCTGTAAAGAAGTGCTCGATACATAACTATGGCTAAATGTGAATTGTTTTCACATGCTAGAAGTGTGTGTTCAATTTTCGGCCCATTCTTTCCTATCTACATGCCGAATTATCCGTTTCTTTTGACAATCACTGAATATTCTGGTGGATCACAAGAAGATGCACTTGATTCGAACCTATCTAATTGGTGGACTCTATCAGTGATACATATCAACTTCCTCATAAGCGAAATGTGTTTCGCTCTCAGCATCGTGCAATCACATCTAAAAGTTAACTCACAAATGCACAGTAACATCGTACACTTAATCAGTAGTGTTCCACTACTACTGCTGTGAAGAATTTCTCAAGTTCACTATAAAATTCCACTGTAGAACGATCCTCAGAGTATTCCGATTGGAAGCAAAAGTGGGCTTATTTTTTCACACTATTCTAGTTTATTCGCTCTGAATGAGCAGATATTCAGTAAGTGGACACAGTAACAACAACACAGTTATACAATGTACATTGGAATGACGAGATGTTTTACATCAATGAACGTTACGGTACTAAACGCTGATAAGTCAGTTTATCAGATTGGTTTTATTAATCGGTTTTGTTCAGAACACCTGAATCTCTAACATTCTGCGTGAAACATTTACAGGCCACCTCTGGGCTGTTGTGCTCTGTACTGGAAAATAACGTTTTTCATACACAACAGTAATGCAATTTTAATTATCCTGTTTTAGATGTTTCAGGCCAGACTGCAGTAATTGACGTTGGCTGATTGTCACAAAGCATTTTGGACTTTAGTGCTTATATGAATTTTACAGAACGCTGCTTACACACCTGCATGTAGCGTGCGTGCAAACTTGCGACTACAAAAAGATTGAACCATTTTTCTCAAATAGACTTCATTTGCATTTGTATGCCTGCCCAGGGTATAGGGTTAGTGTGAGAAATTCTGTTGTTTTTTATCCACAAAAGTTTGCATTTCTGATAGATAACGCAGGTTCAGGCACACTGTGTCAGTACCACACACACGCAATGCTTTTTCGTTAAACGGCAAAACTGACAAAACCGAGCGAGGTCCGGAAATCAGCTGCCAATATTTTTCATTTAGATCGCAATATTCCCTTCATCTACACAATCTATGGTGAGATCGAGCAGTTTGCGAGAAAAATCAGGCACACACAAACTTTGTTCAATCAAGAATAGTCTTACTTAGAAAAAACCGAATTCACACAGGTAGATTTGAGGAGAAATAGAACAAGAACCTGTGACCCCCCGGCGTAACAAGTATGGTCTTATCGTCAAGATAAACAGCTTTATGATTATGTTTGTGGTCAATGGTTTCAAATCAGTCGTGTCTGCAACAATCTGTATAGCCAACACTTTGTGATACGTTTTGTTTGCGGAACCATACAGGGGTATTCACACTGAACTACTTAGTCAACACTCAAGAACAATATTTTGGAGGCGGTTAGCTAATTGGCTGTTGTGTGATTGAACCTCCGGCTCTCTTTCGATTAGAACACTCCTGAGGAAGGCCACCCGAGGTGGTTGAAACGTAGAGTATTACAACTTGCTTGTAACGTTGTGTTATTCCCGAACTGTTTATCACTCCCTCTCTCTCATTGGTATGAAAACAATGATAAAATTACCAAACAACTGAACTATCCTGTACAAAATTTGCTATTTCAAGACTGGAGTGTTAACAGTCCTTATTTCTTGCAGGTGATCCGCTTCCAGATCTCAACCGTCTGCTTTGTTTTATCAGCGTTACTGCGCCAGATTTTCATTGTGTTGAATAAGTTTTGGACATAATAGAACCAGTCATCTTTGCCAGCTACTTTAATAAACAAAGGTTCACTTATCGTTTGAAAGAATCTTGTCTTGATTTTGTGAGATCGGTTATCACCGCGTGTTAGAAACCCACCTCCTCTTGACGAATATGTCAAACATTTTGCAGTGTTTGGTCACGCCTGATTACTTCAGTTGGCCAAAGCCAGTAATAAGATCGCGTGAACAGCTCGTTAGTTCATTAGGGTGTATTTCTAAAGCCAGCAGATAACCGATTAGGTTGATGCCCAATAAACAGAGAGTATGCTGGTGTTAGTTGGTGTTGTCTGTGGGCAGGCTGAACACGGCGTTATTTTGTGATTAACATTTCACTGGTGTAACTACGAAGTGGTCATGTCATGAAGTGGCGGCAGTTTATGAGGTCTTTGACTACTGTTTGATGTTAAGCTACAGGACCTCGAGCAGTAGTTCGGTCAGACCCACTGTTGTTCTTCACTCAAAAAACAGACAAAAACCAGATTTCAACCACTTCATAAGGTGTCCATTTATCGCAGTTCAAAACAGCTTCGCCGTTACGCCTGCTTAACTTTACACACAGTAACACGTATGGTTTCAAATTGCGTGAAGGATAATAGATAGGTTTGTACTGTAATTACGATCTACTCATCTCAGTTTAGATGATACTTTTGCTTTAAATTATCTTACCTCACCACCACGCGCCTTGTGAGAAAGCTGATTGAGAGAAGCTTTTCAATCCTGCAGACCGACTGCTTGTGTTTCGTGACTCAGTATAATAAGGACATGCTCTAGTGACTGAATAGTTCATTTGTGTTTAAGATATAACCATTCCAATGGACCTTGATGATTAGTGCAGAGAAGAAATTACCAGAGTTGCTGTGAGTCACCCAGCTGATAAAATTAATGGCCAAATTGTTAACGGACTGGTATTCTCTACACTAAGTGATTCCATATCAAAGGGTTGGTTAGTCCCCATGTTGCATACAAAATACTGTGGGTGCTGACAGAAAACAAGTAATACTTTGTACTTTACGAATAAGTTCCGAATACAGTAGACTCCAGAATAAAGTCTGTAACCTGTTAGTAATCAGGCAGTCCGCAAGGGTGTCACAACATTTAAGCACAGTCAGACACACTTTCATTGTTTTACTTATTATCGATGAAGTGACAATGTTGTATTTAGTGCCCTTCCAGCTTCAAGGCAACTTGCATTTTCAATGATGTACAAATTTATTCTCACGTAGATTCTCTAATTTTGTACGTCAGAAAAGCAGACAGAATTTAAGCAGCACTTGCCAATACTAGTGATTGGCGCACTTCAAAAAGTGAGTGGGACGAGCACCAGGGACTTCACAGAGAAACTTTTTTTTCAAGTCGGCCATCACTCACACTTGATCGAAAAGAAGCACTAGACTCGAGTTTCACTCTCATTAGAGCTCGTCAGTAGTGCATATCCTTGCCATGGCCGGGATTTGAACTCCGGACATTCCAATCNCTCGAGTCTAGTGCTTCTTTTCGAAAGTAGCCGGCTGGAAGGTCTATCTGAATGCGAAGGCTGTGATCAAATCAGTGGTGGTCAACTTGAAACTAAACCAAATCCCCGGCTACTCATCAATAATCAAAAACATTTTCATTCAAACTAATGGTCAGTAGTTGTAACACTCACGAGTCCACTTATGCTTTCAACTCAGACGTCACAGAAAGATTCGTATGTTTTGACGGACAACAGACAAAAAAATCATTCGGATAATACGCAAGATCGTTATGTTGCCATAAATATATAGAGAACACGGATGAGTCCACTCAAGTTGGCATTCAACGCGAGTGTATGTTGGTGTGCACCGAGGAATTGTGGGTGATTTTTATTCTATATGAAAAATCAAGTTCCTTACTACTCATCAGTAATCCAAATTGCGCACAACAATTCAGTGATTTCTGTGATTTCACCCAGCAGGGAAGTCGTAGCCGAGAGGTCATCGATTGGAGTTAACGGGACGCTCGCTGTGCCTCGTTACCAGATGTCCGGGCAACCTAAGCACTACTCACAAGCGAAACTGGTTGAACTTTCACATATGATAATTCGGTCGGGACTAATGTGAGATCAATATTGAAGCGGTCAACACGGCTGCCTCAGGAAACTGTGGCCAGAACTCCAGTCACGGCCGTGACAAGGATATTCATTACCGACAAGCTCTACTGACAGCGTAATTTCTTAAAAGAGGTTGATTGGAATGCCAATGGGAATGTGGCACGGGAGATCAGTTGTGGATGAAAATCAACAACAGAGTAGAAAGATAACACGGCCTCAATAGATGCAATACTTTTTGTATCAGATGTGTTACTTCGCCAACAATAAACTTCAGCATGTGTGTCCGTTAAATTCATTTTCACTTACAATAACAGGTCTATCTTGAATAGACTTTTCTGTTTTTATTAAAGTTCCGGGATAATTTTGAACCTAGCTTTTTTTTCAAATGTTCACATGCGAAAATTCGGAAGGTCGCTGACCGCTGTTTTCACGTGTGGTGGGTGTCATCCTAAGATTGCATTTTCAGTTAGCTGTAATTGAAGTGTCATTCCATAAAACATCCCAAGCTACTTGTGAAGATGTATCTCGATAGGCAGGCCAAATGTGCTCAAGTCTTTTGGTTAAACCTTAGTTAATGTGCTTGCTATATAGTAATTCGCTGATGTTATCAATCCATGATATGGCCTTGTCCATAAAGCCAGTGAATAAAAAGTATAGACATAGTGTCGGCATGCTCTCAGCTCTTTACGCTTCTTCACCTGACGGCTAACTTCAGCGTGTTGAAATGGGATTTAACCAATTTTCTATTCCCAGCTTATGAATGCCAGTTGGTTTTTCTTTTGGAATATTTCAGTTAAAAATTTGTAAGCCCTGATCACATTATTCGATAATGATGTAACGTACGTGTACTCTGCATTGACTATGGTTTCCTTCAGAAATTACTCCTGAACTTCTTCCTAACAGAGCTACAAGATTTCTGACCCGACACACTAACAGTACACGAACAGAGCTTGGAAGTATCACTCAACGATCCGTTTTAGGACGACAGATCAGGTTGTTGGCAAACTAGCTTTTGATGAAATCGACTTCTTTTTCGTCGACTCATTCTATTCTCCATGCAGTCTTTTAAAGTGGTTCATCCACAGGCTACTAACTGATGGCACCCACAACTAAAGCTGTTTTTTGGTCTATCACCTAGTGATTGCTGAACCCAAAACTGTGCAACTCACGGAACCACTGGATGTATGAAAATGCAGGTCGTTTACTATTAAGTTTATACAAATACCGAGTCCAAAATAACTCTTTTCTCGTTTGCTGAAACCCAATTTTTGATAACTGCTTTAACAGTCCATTCTAAATTCCTCTGATTAGTCTCAATAGTGTCGACTTCATGACGGACAAATTAACCAGCCTTTTCATCTAATTCTGAATTTTCTATTCACCTGGTTGGTCAGCTTATCAAATCTGGGCGTACTGCTCTCCTTTATACTGTAAGCTGACTGTAGGTTACAGAATAGTAATCTCGAGACAGAAAACACACAAACAGTTAATTATTTGCGGGGAGAAAACAGAATTAGAAACAGAATGTTAGAGATATCATCTAAAAGTTTTCTTCGGTCTCGGTAAGTATCAAATTTTGCTACAAAACCAGAAGGTGAGAGCGCAGCATACATTAAAATGCTATTTCGTATACTACAAACTATCACAGAAATTACGTCTTGCAGGTTAACTGCATGCCTTGTTTGACCAACCTTATATAAGATGAATGAACAAGTTACACTCCCGGCACATCGACGAACTGACGCCGTTCATTAACGGATACCAAATAAAATTGGGATAGTTCTTGAATGATCTTGAAGCGTGAAATAGCTTCCTCTCTTATCACTGACATATGTGCAATCAAACCATCTTACAACCGAATTGACCAGGTGGTAACCGATCTCAAACATTCTGTGAATTGAGACTGTTTCACAAACTGCCGAAGCTGTAAACGACTTACACGTCACAATACTAATGAGAATAAATTAAATTCCACTTAAAAAATCACATGTGGGTTTGATGGTGGTGTTCGGTGCTTACAATTATTTCACAGAGTTTTGCCGTATATTTGTCCATTGAGTGCATTAATTTACAGTGGCACTAAGCGTACCTCAGAAAATCGTGTGAGCTACATATCTTTTGAAGCCGATATACAGTTTTCATACTGGTAGAATTAAACTTGGGCTTCCTAGCTAGTTTGGAAGCGTTTGAAAAAACACGAAATTGCATCTAAACAGCGAAGAAATTAAAAAAGAACGATTATTATCCAACCTAAAGATAGAATATACTAAAATGTTGTAAGCTAAAACGGGATTTCAACGCTTTGTTACTAGTGCGTTTATGTGAAGTGAGTTAAGACCGGTTGGTAATTTATAACCTGCGGATTAATTAACCCGCAATTATTGAATGCAGACGGCTATGGTTATGTCATGTTCGCAAACGATTTCAATTTTGTCCGACAAAGAACCAGTCGTCTAGTTATAACTGTGAGGTTAGCTTATGGTTGTAATCACTTACGACTCTCTGTACGATGACCGATACTTGCTCAACCCTCACCCACAAAGTCCGTCACCATATGGGACAAAACCACTTTCTTCATTCCTCCGGTGTCGGCCCTAAAAGATCTCTGTAGTCCTATAGTTACACAGGCAGGAGTGCTCGCATGCTCCGCTGACAGTGTGCCTCCATTTGTCTTAGCAACGAAAGTGGCAGTCAAATTTCAGACAAATAGAATGAGAAGGATATGCATTGCAGACACTATGGAAAACAAATTACAACGAATTAGAGAAATTTCAAACTCTTCAGCTATTATCCCTTTTACTATCGCCCACACAGTCGGCTGTAAAGATAGTCCAGACACTGTCTGTCTATTCAACTACAATACTGTTACTATGGCAACTCCATCACGTGAATGTGTAAATGACATGACACGACTGGTAACTGGCTGATGAACGGTGCACACCACCATCAAGGCAGAAATATCATTGCGCTGAGTTGCCTATTTGGACAGGTTCATTTGCATCCTCCGGGTGTTTCTTTCCCAAGTAAGCCCTAATTCCACATTATACGTCGTCCTGTCTATATGTAAAAAATGTTGCTGAACAATCGACGAAAATGTCGAATTTGTGTGGGTGTGTGGTAATAATGAGCTAACTTTAAGCAAATTACAAATCAAAAGACGTATTTTGGTTTCTCGTAACAGCACCTTTGTAAGCGCTAGTGTAGAACTGAATTTTTGTAATCTTTCTAAATGAAAACCATGAGGATAGCTAGACTTGGGAATTCGGAGGTCGCATTGTACCAGTTGTTAACTCAGGTGTGTATAATAAACATGATGGTCCGCGGCAAATTTCCGAAGCAGAAAGTCATGAGATTTGAAATGTTAATGAGCAAACTGGTTGGTAAATATGTAATTACAAGTTGGACTGTGGTAACAGTCGTTTCGTGTATAGTGATGAACAAATGTAGTGTTTTGAGAACAACTATGATCTATTCAGTAATTGTATCACCTTTTTTCGGATGACCCTATAAAAATAGTAAATTAGTGACAAAAGTAAGCACCAAAACAGAACAATCTATGGATATTATTGTAAGGAACTTTGTAAAAATTACTGTTTCCACGCTCATTTCCACGCCGGTGATTATTCTTTCATGTTGTGTCTCGTTCGTTGGAAATCTGGTTGCCACGTTCAATAATAGTGCTTCAAAAGAACACACAATATAGAACTCATCGAGAAGCTTTGTTTTCATCTGGTAAATAGCTATTGTTCCTCAAGTTAACTTTGATACAGGATTACATGGCATATGACTATTTTCTCTGCTGTCCACTCTTCTACGTCTGCCAGAAGGCAATGGCTTCATGCTTATGCAATGCGCAATATGGTGAAAATCCACCTAGGCCGAAACAACTGTATACCACTTTGCTTATGGATGCTCCATTTAACCAAATTTGAGTTTAACGTCCGATGTTAAGAAAACACTTCGTTTAGAAGTGAAAGCATAAGCAAACAAAAATTCAATCGAAATTATAATTGTCTACAAGCGAACAGACGCATTACGTCAGCAGACACAGAGTGGTATTTCGTCTACGAATAATCCGCTTTAAACGAGGCTCGCTGATTTCCAAGAAAACGTAATCAAATGACCTTGAACTGTTTGTTCAACCCACTGATCAGCAGTTGGATTAAACATTTCGGGTTAACTTGAATTCAGCACCGTAAAACACACAAGTAGAAGTACGATAAACAAATCAATATCCCACGAAAGTTGTTCACACACAGTTGGCAAATAGGTTTCACACAATATACAATGGCCGAGACGTGGTCTAAAGAGAAGTGCGTCATGATCAAAAATATGTCTATTTGCCTTTAGTAAAATAACAGGCCCAAAAATTGCAGGTTTTCACATTTAACTTTGTTCTCTAATCATGGAAATGTCCTCGGTTGCTTGAGATTACGGCAGGAGTTAACGGCAAACGTTATTCCACATAATCACAATTTTCGATAATGAAACGAGGATATATAACATTTAGCTCAGCGATGTGATTACTTTGTTGAGGGGAACGTTTTAAAGTTTAACCTGGGGATGAGTTTGAAAATCAACTCTTGTGCAGCACAGAGGGTATCTAAGACGAGCACCATAAATAAGTTGATTCTACTAGCTAAGATGCGTAAAACACACTAACGGACCTGAGAACAGAATGATCAATGTTCAGATTAGACTGTTCTACGAATGCATGTGTTTCACACCTGAGGACCTGAAAGCAACTCAGAAATGTATAATTTAATGTTCAAAGTGCTATTCAGCTTCTCATCCGATCTACACGAATGGCATTTTCTCAGACACATATAAGTGAGCATTTAGCGCAAACAGCTAGTTGGTTGCTACCCAGTTCACTTCTGATTATGAATTACCAAACCAACTGTGACCGTTGTAATGTGATCGTCTCCAAAAGTTGCCGTGACAGATCCTATAACAATCAATCGAACCCACAGGAGAGTGGCTGAAGTGATTTGCCTTTAACCGATGCTACCCGAAGTGAACTAAGCTACCAAAAACTAGACGGGATATAAGGAACAAAAGTTTTTCCCGCTTTTGAGTTTAACGCTCCGATAGTCCTTGTAATCACATGTAAACATGATTATGATGAAGTTATATGGCTGTAGCATAGACGTTTGAACTCGCATCTGATTTTCTACTGAAGCTTTTCTGATAATGCATGTACTTGTCATTGCTCCTTTTTTCGTGTATACGTAAAGTGACGGGTTTGTCACTGTGTTTTGAAAACCAGGGGTTGACAACGTGAAAATTTTCGTGAACAATTACTCTTATTGCCAGCATACCTGTTTCACTGCCTTTTAAATTTTTCTGGTTATTACGAGACAGAAAACTTTGGATATGGTGCGTTAAAGAAATCCTAGAAATATCTGACAAACTGGTCGAAATCCATATGGTTAACATTTGTATTTTTCAGTTAAACACCAACATTGTTGAGTTGAGGGCTGATTGCATTTATGTGTAAAATTCCGTTTAAACTGAACGTAGTTCATCCTCGCCAAGTTCACAAAAGTCCATGACCTGAGTTGCCCGAGTGTTAGTGCATCTTGTTCACAACTGAATTCAGTAAAACAAAACAACCTCGTGAACTATCACAATTACCTCAGACTCTTATTCCAGACGGTACTCTTTATCTACCGCAAATGATTACGACTTACATGCTGATTTCGTTTTCGCAGTCGGCCAGCTGAATGCCGCGTGTGATAGTTCCATTGTCCCGATCGATAGGCTGACTGCGTAACATCATTCCACGTGCGAAAATGATAGGGCGAGTTTGGTTGCCAAACTGGTGACTTGTTTACAAAGTTCGCCGAGCCCAACGACTGACTGGTCAATTCGTTGGAAGAATTGTTCTGTACACTTGTTTGGCTTTCACAATGAACAATATACGATAGAATTTGCAGTAGAAATATTATATAACCGTCCAGCGTTTTGCAGTACCACGGCAAATTGCTTTTTCTCAAAGTACATAGTTTCCCACTAATTGTGGACATAGGAGTGATTAGATAACAGTCAATTCAAACGACACTGTTAATGGAGGATATTTCGATGCGATACGGCTTGAAAATCCCGACTAGGTTACAGTTTGTCACAATGTGGGTTAGTTGCAAGTTTGTAAGTCTTTAAAGTGACCATCGTTACCGTCCTAAAGAAATCCCGATTACAAGGTGAGGATTGACCGGTTACGTACACTGCTCGTAGGTGGCGATCATCATCAAATCACGGCAAATAATGGCTTGCACACTGCACTACCGACGGACACACACTTGTGCAACACACGTGTGTGCACGCAAAAATGCGCATAATGCGCACACACAACCATCCGTCTAATGTGGTCGAGTGGACAGGCTTGACCGACATATTCGTGTTTTACCGTGTTGCCGTTTCTGCAGCTCAATCACGCATCTTCTAGCCGACCGACTAGCTGAGAAGGTGAGAGGCCAAGCTACTACGCTTGTAAGCAGACCCAATGATGCCTACGGCGTGTAGCAAAAGGCTTATGACTCAGAAGTGACCGCACCCGTGTCTATCTGTCAAATCGTGCGATGGACACACCAACCGGTCATCGTTGTGCGGTGAATGTGACCTTGGCTCTTAAAAGGTAGCTTACTAGTCAACTTTTGCTCAAGATCTGCCGTCACACAATAAGTGCAAATTGGTTAGCTCAGAACAAATCGTACAACAGGAACAATGCACACGAATTAATAAGGAAGGTTATTTTCGCAAGAATGTATGTACTAAATCCTACTGTACATTTCCAGATGGCTGGTCCAATTACAGAATAAATTCATACCACCTGTCTGAAATGTGAGTGCAATTCATCGCTGTGTAAATGCTGGTTGAAATGCAACAGTGAATGTCCTACATTTGCTTCTGAACGCGAAGCATTAACCGTGGAAGTTTGCTGCATACATTGTTGCATTGATTCTCCATGTATGGCGCTCGAATACTGGCTGCTATCTTCATAAACGAACGTGAAATACCGCTGGCCGTTGCAATGGATCTCTTAGCCACTTTGACATATTTTACTCCTGACTTGTCTTAAGTACGTTAACTGCACTGTAAATAAAGAATTTTTCGTTTTCTGACAGAGTAAGCATTTATTTGGTGAAACACTATCCCATTATATTTATAAGCTATGAGTGGGCAACTTTTTAATGGTCGGTTCTCACAGTAACTTGTAAACATTGAGAAAACGAAATACAATAGCTAACGAGAATTATGTGCATTCCATCCTGCAACTCGGCTGGTCATGATCTCCTGATATGGTGGATGACTGGTCTTGTTATGGGATAGCTTAGCAGTGTGACACTCACTCATTGGTAATGGGGTTTTCAATTCTCGGATGTGTGTGCTGATGATGAGACCAAACAATGTCAAAATGGCTGTTCACTACCTTCAATTGGTTAATGTCTGCAAAAGCTGAATTGTTTCTGGTGCAGAATATTCCGTTACAGAGTGGTACCGCCTCTGGCAGAATTACGTCATTGTTATAAACAAGCCGACTAAATAGATGTGTGGATCTATGAACTCTCCCGAAACGACACCTAACCCAAATGCCCACGGTAGTATTAAATACTTGAAGCGTACCTCACATTTACAAAAATGACATGGCCAGATGTGATTTAAAATGATGCCTTATATATATAAATTGATTTTAACGCTAGATGAGCTTCATTCATTTGCAAATATCTGTCACCTCCAAGAAAAGACTCGTTCATTGTTAGCCGTTTTAGTCATTGCATACTCGAGAGATAATCGGAGTACTATTGAAACCTAATCAATTTCAAGGAAAGTCTTCCGTGTTCGCTGAATAAAGACCAGGTTGCCTTCGCTAAGGTTTTCTTGAAGCAACACATCTGTTAGCGATATATTTCTTTCGAGGTTTGCATAAGACGTCGACACGTCCACTGCTCACACAATGACACCCCCAGTACCGTGGGTACAAAATTTGCCGATAACTTAACATACCGCTAGCGCAACGATTCAGCAGGCCCATATGTACTTCCAAAACCGCCAAAGAGAGCGGTGGACACTTTTTAAAGATATCGTAGATCTGTTTGACTGAAATTTTGGCGCGACAACAGTCAATCAAAATGAAGTGTACGAAAACAACATGGCAAGAGCAAACAAAGGTTTTGTTAATCTAATGTGATATTGTCTTTGTAGCGGGAAATTAATCAAAGCACACCGATATATTTGATCCAAGCTGTGATTACAGGAGTCTTATTACTGTGCTGTTACCTAGCACTGGAGTAAAGCTCGTTTTCGCAAAAACCAGTTCTTGCTTGGGACTGTTCAGTGTTGAGACATCATGTAGGTATAAAGCTATACACCATTATATAGTGAAGGACTCTGACCTACGACCCTAATCAATTTTCCTATAGACTGTATCATATGTAATCCTTTCGACAGTATTTCCCTCAGCATGTGGACAACGGTTATCACAGAAAAATGAAGTACACGTGTAATGTGTCAATCTCTTCCAGCAGTTTATTTCAACTCCTCTGACTAAAGAGTTTTGTCGGGGTACCTTGAAGTACATACTGACAGCACTTAGAGAAAACCAAAATCCCATGGTTTTTCACCTACGATTTTCGAATCCGGACGGTTTTACTTCATTCGACAATTCCATTTCACTTTCTTGAAAGTTGGCCACGTCTGTGTCTGCAGAATGATAGTTCGTCAATTCAGCTTGTAATGGACCAGATTTTCTTACTACTCAAACACTACCAAAAGATTCCAGTTTATCCCTTATTGAGTAACCGACTTTGGGATTACCATGTTCTTCCCGTAACTACGAGATAGAAGTGTAAACTCCGACCCGGATGAGGATGCACCCCAGTGAAGAACTCTAAGCTTACCTGACTAGTTGATCTGTGAGCAGCTGTCGGTTGCGCTTAATTTGCAAGCCAAATTCTTTCACTCTTGTTAGTAAGACATTTATACACTGAACATTGTTTAGAGAAGAAGTCAACTTCCAGCCCATAACTTTTCTACACTGAACTGTCACTACCATTTCGATTACTTTTTCGAAATTAGCCGGTAAACCTCACTCAGGTTATCATTTGCACATTACTTGTGCGCTGGCACGTACTGGCCTACTGACCTCTCCGAATTAAAAATCCAACCATTGATTTGTTTTTCCATTTTTTGCGGTGACAGCACTATCAACTGCTGTACACGACCATATGGTGTTTGTTCACTGGTCTGAAGAGACCTTAGTGTTAGGCAGGTCTAATAACGGATAAAAGCTACGTTCATCACACCACTTTTGTAAGCATGAACGTTAAACTGGTTCATCGGTTATCTGTGTACTGTGTGTACACATAGACTGGAGGGTATTTTACATCTCAAGCGATAAACCGTGTATAATTTCCGTATGAAATACTTATCCATGTGACATAGTTCGAAGGATGCTGAAATGTGAGGAAGTTGAAGAACACTTGGCAAATCTGCTACGCACTCAGCCACCAACAATACATTAGTGTACGATATTTTGGAAACATCAAATTGTTCCAACCTATAGAACAGCAGCAGTTACCACCTTGGCAACGAATGCGACTGATGGTGCGGAGGTTGAAAGAGATCATCTGGTGAATCGACTTAAAGTGGTTGAAGCGGCGAGTCATGGGATACGATTGTTTGCAATTCCATATCATGTCTAAACCAGGGGTCATCCAAAGCATTTCCTGAAGCTATGGATTAGTAGATTTATCAGTCAAATTAACCGCGTCCATCAGATGTTCTATATTATTATTCCACAGACTTGTTGGTTTTAGAGAAAAGAAACCATGAGAAGTGCGTTTCTTGGTCTCGCGGGTTCCTCCAACGGATCTACTGAAAAGTTGCATATATTTAACCGGAAAGACGGATTTATCTTTAGTGGAGTCAATCATTGGTTATCTTCTTAAGTTTCATGTTCACTAGCACTACGTGAATAAATGGCAACTGTTACTCAAATTGTGCATATGCTCACTAGTGGGGCTGTCGTTTCAAACTGGTTGGAGCAGCGACCTGTCAAGTACTGTGCTGAGGATTTTGTCTGGCAGATATATTGAAGAATGGACATTGCATAGCTTTAACTGTTAGAGCATTCATCGATCTGCATCTCTTGCAAACTTTCTACGGACACATCGTCACACACCATGCGTGTGACTGAACAGAAAAGTGCACACGTAGTTGCAACCTCAGTTTAGACGAAAACAGTCTACATGCCAGTTACGCATGCGATTACCACGGAGCTACGGGTTCTGGCGCTGACCTTGTGCACTCCGGAGGATGTGAGTATTTTCGCCAGAAAGACTATCCTAGCCAATCAGATTGATGCCATTACAATTTATTCTTGCAGTTTGAATGGAATTATTCTATTGCTTGTGACGACAGTACAAACACTTGTAGCACAAACAATCTAACTCATTTTTTATTTGGAGTTCTGTTATGAAAACATAGATTTTGAAAACAGGCACAATATGGATTTCGTTTCAGGAGTTGGTAAACAAGATGATTGTATGTTAACCAGTTCATTCTATATTGTAACGTCATTGTAGGAGGAATAGTCGATAAGATTGGCTTTTAAATACACAAGCAACACAAAGGGAGAAGATGGGTTAGGGACTCAAGTATAGCATTGGTTATAGGTAGAGGTTCACTCTGACCTACCACAAAACACGAAGGTGTCTGTCAACTGCTTCCTCAACACAGAGTATATTCTAAATCTTGTCTGATGTCCGATTCAATCAAGGAGAACAGGTGCAACGGTTTACTGATTAAACAATTTACTTGGTTTTCAATAGTCACAGTGGAGCTCTTTCTCTGGTCCTCACAAGACAGGTAGTGTCCAGTTGCTTGGTAATTGCAAATTTCAAGCTTATATGTGGCCGGACCTTCAGGACGGACGATTCTAATTCATCCTACAACCTTGTACACTCATATTATTTCAGCTTCTGACAACCCCATAAGCATCAGTGGAGAGTAAGTTAATTGTGCGTCTTCTGGTAGGCCATTCTGATGCTACTGTCTACAACCTTTCTTGTCTTTAACCAAACTTAGATTAATGACAGTTTGCCAAATCCCCACCAGCTCCCCCATTCATCAGTTATGCTGGAAATTGAAATAAACTTGTTGACATTTTCTCCCTTTTTATCACAGTGAACTGCAAAAATATGAGACATCTTTTACATACCACAGACTATTCTGTTAGCCAAAGTTAGCTACTGCATGTGTTTATCTGGCGAAACTTATTTAATGGTACCAACTAGACTCAATGGACTCCGCTCTGTGTATACACAACTGGAATTCAAATCTAAATTTCCGGACACAGAAGCGAAAAAGACGATGAAATGAACTATTGTTCGTGAGCATTCAACGGTATGTGCATGCAAGAGCAGTCATCAGTCAGATGTTGTAAGGTTGACAGGCATTTCAAGTCAGTTCGCCGGAAACTACGACGCTCTAATGGAACGCATGAAAATAAAGTGAATCTATAATTGTGGCACACCAAGAGTAGAGCGAGTTTATTGAACAATTTGAGGCGACCAGAGAGACCATACTTCAGTAAGTTGTTTAGAAGAAAGTGATCTACTAGCAATGGCGCAGCGTCTGAGAATAATCACTAACACATGTGCGATGCATACTGAAATTAACGGTGAAATCGAGAACAAAACTTTTCTGTAAAAATTAAGTTCAACCGGCATCATTGCGTACGTATTTGTTATGGAGATCGACAGGTTAAGACTTGCTGAGATATTGCATCAAAATTGAAGCTAGCTCAGTCAAGTTTTCTTTTGTGTGCTCCAACATCGTACGTGACTTACAGTTATGCACGCTTACGTACTATTTAACAAGTGGGTTAGTCACTTACACATCTGCACAGGTAATTTCATCAGGGAGTATGAAGTCACAAACTAACAATCATACCGCAGGTATGTAGTGCTACTTCGTTGTCGTGCAGCCAAGGAATAAACGTCAGCTTTTGAGCAAGGCCGGATTGACAGTAACACCAATGCTGTCGTGAGGGCTGCAGGATGACTGTGATGTATGGCGTACTCAGCGAACAGTTCAGTTCACTTTGTTCCACCTAATACTTATTCCATGTCAAATGCAATCAAACGTTTTGTTTTGGTAGGATCAGATATCTTTTCTGCAGTGGGAAATTGATGAGGATCTGGGATGACTGTGGCACTGCAGCTACGACACTTAGTCTGGTTCGCAGCTCTGTCCTTATGGCAGCGTAAGTTTGCTCGTGACTTACGTGGTTCCACAATTTGTGGGATGCGCTTTATAGTTAATTACAACGTCATCAGGTTGTTACGTCATCAATCTGATGACCCGGTGATTAATAATTCGGACTCTAGTTCAATCTCAATCAGGTTGAGAGGAATATATTCATCACCCAATGTACCTCTCTTACAAGACATCTCGTATACTCTGAGGTATGCTCGAATCACCCGGGTTATAAAGATGCTAAGAAGACGCTCCTACAGGAAATATGAGTTTCAGGAAACTCAGCTCGGAGAAGCAAACAACCCATGAAAATGAGTTCGAATGAGAGCACCTATGAAAGCATTTGTACAGAGCCTCATACCAAGTGATTTTGGAGAAAGGCAAACCATGTAGATCACCATTTAAGCAAAAAACAGTTACAGTATTCGGTTGCTAGAAGAAAATTGCTTTTATGTCGCCATCGTTTCACCGATGAACAAAGCGATATTTTTGATGTATAAGAGCTTGGACGTACAGGTTCCCGCTTCAAGGCTGGTGAAGATTTATGGATTCCCGGCTTTTTCACAGGTCACGAAGTTTTCATGACCTGTCGACATAAAATCCGATCGTCTACTCATTGTTGATGGCAGTCCCTTGATCTGAGGTCACGTTGAATACATCCTCTGGCTACGACCACCGGACCTGGAAACCGGTTGTCCACTTATTGTTGCTTTCAGAAATTCGAACGGGTCGGTCAGGTCATCTTTGGCTTCAGATTTGATTGGTTGTGGATTGCCAGTCTTTGACATGTTCATGTTGAGCTGTTCACTTGCATGTTGGTATTCAGTAGGGACTATGCGCTTCCTTCTCATTCTTTTCTTGTGTCGGTTGGTAGCTTTCGCTCAATTCAATTCGTTTGTTTACCAGGCTGATTAGTGAATAGCGGTTTTTCAGAAGTATTCCCGCGTGTCTGGTGTTTGGTAGGTTATCCAATTCTGCAGTGTCTATTTTGAGTTCATTTGCAGTTTGATCTTTGTGAACGGTTACGAAGGAAAATTTATCGTGCATTTTGATGCGTGATCACAATGTGCTTTTTTCTGTTTCGGGCCATTATTGCTTTTCTGTCATTTGGTTCGATTTTTTGTCCCGTCTCTTTTTTCTGTAAATTTTAATGCCACTTTGATTCTGACAGTGGGCTTCGCATAGCACGGTTAATTTATGTGTTATCCTGATGCACCGGTGTATGTCCGAATATTCTGTTTTGTCGAACTCTCTCTGAATTTCAAGTTGCTTTCGTTTTCCACTTACAATCTTTGGTGAAATCTGATGGTCATCCGTTCGGAGGGGACAGGCGACAAAAGTACATACCTTTTCTTTCTTCCTATAATCGTGTCACTGAGATATACTGTTGCCCTATAAACACAGTTTTGATGATGTCACTTGTGTGACGCCTTTGGTGTTTGTTATGCAAGTTGAGAATTCGGTCTGTATATTTTTTTTTGTGAAACTGAAGTTTCCACTGTTCCACTCACTTCTCAATTGACTGTTACACAGAAAAACGGTAACTTGCTATCGTTCTAGTCAAGCTTGATCAGAGAGCCAAGCGTATTTGTACTCCGGACACTCTGAAGACAGAACAGGAGTTGTTGAGGCGAACTTTACTGACAAATAGATACCCCGACAAATTCATTGATGCACATAAGACGGTGAAGAAGAGCTCTGAGTCAGTACTGACGGTTCAAAAGAAGGATGTGTGCCTATTCTTGCCATTCAAGGGTGATCACCTATCCAACGACATAAAGCACAAATTAAAATCTGCTCTGGCTCGAACGTATATCAGAATGACCGACCTGTCCAATCAGTTGAATCCGGTGAAACCGTGCGCCAAATTTCCGAATAATCCCGAGCGGTATGTTCATAACTTCTCCTCCTTATTTTTGAACAGAATTTTGCTTGAGGCGCTGTCACTAGGACCGAATTTTTGTTGTCCACGTTGTAAGAATAACCAGCTTGATTTAGAAGTTCAATTCGAAAATTTGTACGATCAGTTAGCTGCCCTAACTCCGTCGTCAGCTTTAAACTAAGAAAGACTGAAATCAACGTTGGTGAACTCGTGCTATCAGTATTTTAACTACATGCCACAAGTAAAACAGCTCTTGACGAAGCAACATTAAGGTGCATTGAAGAGTTTACAAAAGAAGGAGCGTATAATGCTGTCTAGACCGGACAAAGAAACAGGAGTCGTTTCAATGAACGGGATTGATTACGTTGCCAAAATGAACGATATACTAGCTGATAGCTCAAAATTCACGAAGATGAGTACGGAGAAAGACAAAACACCAGTTATAGAAAAGGCGATATCTAGAACGTTGCGTGTAATGAAACAGAAGGGGATAATTGACCCGGCCACTTTCGAGCGTATCCGTCCCAGTGGAACAGTAATCCACAGGTTATACGGTCTGCCCAAAGTGCACAAAGTAGGCATGCCTTTGAGGCCATTCTAGATATGTGCAACTCGCCTAACCGTGCTCTGGCTAAATGGCTTGCCGGTCTGCTCGAACCCATCAGGTTGGATACGTTTCACTTCATTGACGCAATCCAAGACCTGAACTTGAACAACCAAAGAATGTTCTCACTCGATGTTGCCTCGCTCTTTACGAATGTGCCTCTAAAAGAGACAATTGACTACTTATGCGATTACATCGAGCTTAACAATAAACACGTGGGCATCCCAAAAGATGAACTAAGAGAACTGCTGGTGCTCTGTACAAGTAACGTTCAGTTTTGTTCAACAATGCGATCTACCGACAGAGAGATGGAGTGGCAATGGGCTCGCCTCTAGGTCCCCTGTTA